>CAUYLG010034913.1:0-99007 GCA_963573385.1 Cacajao melanocephalus | reverse complement strand
TTTTCCTTTGGCGGACGCCCCTTCCCCACAGAGCTGGACCTTCCCGGTCCGGCTGTGCTTGCTGTGAAACTCTCAGTCCTCAACGTTTCCAATTGCTGTTCTCCTTGTGGGGATGGGATCCGCCGAGCCTGACTCAATGGGCACCCCATCCCGAATACTCCACACTGAGAAACGCCATGCCAGGGTGCCGGCAAAACAGCTGTGCCGGCCAGAAGAGTCGCGCTGGTGACCTGAGTGGCTCCTCCGTTGGGTAGCTCCCAGTTTGTGGGCAACAGAAATTCATCTGAAAGTGCGGCGTCCACTCGCTCTCTGCGCTTTCACTGGGAGCTACAATCCTGAGCTGTTGTTAATCGGCCATCTTGGATCTCTCTCTTATTGAAAAGTTCATACTTTTTCTTTGAATATGACATTTTCCTGGGGAAGACTCATGAGGAAACAATGTTCCCTCAAACATATGCATTGAATTACATTAGGATCTGCATAGTTAAGATGTTTTCAATGATCAGTAAAATTGATGATTTGTCATGTACTTTATACAATGCTATCATCATGTATCTGAAGAGCCTGGAATGCTATTCTTAATTTGAAATTAACTTTAATACTAACATCTTGCTTAGGTATTTGAATGCTGTAACATTGGCAAAGAAAGAAAAATAGAATAGTTTTCCTCTCAAAAAAGCAGCTGAAATGCCAATAATGATGATACATATCATTTTATTAAATCAGATAGGAAGATAAAAGGGCCTTCAGCCACAAGGAATACAGGGAAGTAAAAAATGTTTTTGTTTGTTCATTTTTTTTAGTATTCTATCCATTTGACTACTTTAATTTCACCAAATATCACACTGCATAAACTTCTATTGCTAAGAGAAAAGATATGATCAAAAGAAGTCATGAGACCAATTCTAATTTTACCAATATTTCCACAGCTGACTTCATACCCTGCTTGGAATAGTGCTGCTGGGAGACTGTTGCACTTACATCAATGACAGCAACAAGTTTCCATATTATTTTAAGCTCCTCTTTGGCATTTATCTTCAAAATCAGCTAAAAGTCCCTCCAGAGTGCCAATTTTTAAACACACAATTTTTACTTCCACATTATTTTTTTTATACTCCCATTATCAGGCAGAATTATATTTTTACCTCAATAAGGAGATTATAAAAATACATAGGGTCTATTCTGGCTAGAAAGTTTAATCTCTATTGGCACCTTTCAAAAGAACACTCACTCAATGACGGCTACTTATGTCATCAACATTATTAAAACAATATGATGTCTGGAAGACAATGTAAGAAATTTAGTCTCTGCCACTAACCAACTCTTGAAGAAGGTTTGGCTAGATCTGTGAGATTTAGTTATCTGCCCACTTAGCACACCCTTCCCTCTTACTGCAATGAGAAAAACATTCCTCCAGGGTTCATAGAGAATGCTTTGAAAATCACTAGTCAGATCGGCTTTAAGGTCCTCTTTCCTAATTCTCCAAACTGTTGTTATCATTTAAAATTAAAATAGATATAGTAACCCAAGTGAGGAAAAACTAGAGTTGTGCCCATAAAACAAAGGAAAGACACTGATGAAAGTGAAAAGCAGTAATATGATAAACTCAGAATAAAGGAAACTACCACATGACTTTATAATCAAATACAATTATTTTCTTACTTTTAGAAAAACGAGCATTTTTATATTCTAGGAGTCATGTTCTCTAAATTATCATTGACTCAAGTTTACTATTTAGAATTTGCCCTTTAGTTCACTCTCTCTTTCCATAATTTTTGCATACTAACCAGGCATTTGGGCTTTTCTAATTTAATTCAAGAAACAAACTTTAAGCACTGAGGATACAGTGGAAAATAAGACATTTTTGTCTTTGAGGAGCTCATATTCCAGAGTAGAAATGGAGCATGAGAGGAAATCAATAAACCTAAATATAGTAACAGAAGAATTTTAACATGAATGCTTAATAATGATTGACAAGTATACGCTAATAACATGCAAACACATGTATAGTTCTTCTATACAAATAACAAATACCTGATTCTGACATTCTCAAATTTTTAGTCCACATTATAATCTTAAACAGAGACTTTTATTTATAATATTTTAATAGACTCCTGTTTCTAGCTTCCCTGCTTTTGCCCTGGGCTCCTTGAGAGTGTACTCAACACAGCAGTCAGAATAATGCTTTTAAAACGTGTCAGACAATGTCACTCATTCCTCCACTCAAAACTGCAATGATTTCCCATTTCACTTAGAATAAAAGCCAATGTTCATTCAATGGCCTAAACAGCTCTTGCATGATCAGTCGTCTGAGCACTACCACCCTCCCCTATTCCCATTAGCCTTCTGACATCATCTTTTTCTCTTACCACTCTTCTTGCTCATTATATGCTCCCCATATAGGCATCCTTGCTTTTCCTTGAAAACACTAGACACATGTGGTATAACTTTCAGGTCTTGACCTTACTCTGGCTTTTCCTTTGCCTGAGTGCTATCTTATCAGATTTATCCCCATTCTAACTACTTACCTCTTACAAGCCTTTGCCAAGTCTTATTCTTGAAACTCTATCCTATGAAAAACTGTAACTAGCTTTATCCACAACCCCATCTTCTCTAACTATTCAAAAGACTTGGCTATCCCCTATGCCTTTCCTCTATCATCTATGTTTCCTATCTTTTAAATCCTCTTAACATCTGATAAGAAGCTGCTTAAGACTGAGTCAAGCTAAATGTTGGCAAACCTAGGACAAGTTAAAAGATTGCTAATACATCAATGCAGATCAATAATTTAAAAGATGAGGTGTATTTTAGAGGAACAAGCACTAAGCCTGAGGGATAAATTTAAGATTTTAATCCTAGTAGAACAAGCTATTTGTTGTATGACTGGATCCTTGTTACTTCACCTCAAAAACTGTTATAGAAATCCTAATCCTACATTTAATCCTAATATTCTACACAGTCCATGTGATGAAATGAAACAAATGAATGTGAATGCACATTAGAGATTGTTAAGTTTTGGTGAAATGTTGAGCTACTGTTATTTTTACAACTGTAGTTTCATAGTCTAATCCATATAAAAGACACCTATATTAAAATCCTTGATTATTCAGAAATCTTTATAGATTATAAAACTTTGTTACTTAAAGTACATTCTTCTCATTTAACAAGTATTTATGAACAAAGTATAGCTGATTTTTACATGATAATTAACACTGAATGAACAAATGAATGTTAATGTATGAATTTACTTAGTTTTAATGAAACTGAAGTAGCTCATGAAAAGTTAAGTATTACAGGGCAACTTTATTTAAAGAATATTTGCAACTGCATCATTTATAATGCAGTAGATCAGAGGCATCTCTTCTATTTTACTTGCTATGTTTGTTACTGGATTGATCCCTTTACTCCTTCAACAAATATTTATTGACACCCTATTACGGCCAGCAACTGTTATAGGTATTAGATCTATATCAGTAAGGGAAATATGTTTCTACTCTCATGGTAGTTATATTGTAGTTGGGGTAAATAGACAATAAACTAGTAGTTATTATTTACAATAAATCTGTACTATGCCAAAGGGCAATAATGTTGTAGACAAAATATAAAGCAATGGTAAGGAATTACAAAATACTGGGGTTAAGGTGTAAATCTGATACTTTACACAGAAAAGTCTGACAGAAGACATTCGAGCAGAGACCTGAAAGAAATGAAGGAATGTGCCACAGAATTTCTGGGAAGCGGAGATGGCTTGGAAGTGCAAACATGCTAGGAGTACTTAAAGAACAAGAAGGCAGATGGGAAGCTGGTGGGGCTGGAATAGAATAAAAAAACAGGGGTCCAGCTGGGCACAGTGGCTCATGCCTGCAGTCCCAGAACTTTGGGAGGCTGAGGCAGTCAGATCGCAAGGTCAAGTGATCAAGACCATCTTGGCCAACATGATGAAACCCCATCTCTACTAAAAATAGAAAAATTAATTGGGCATGGTGGTGGGCACCTGTAGTCCCAGCTACTTGGGAGGCTGTGGCTGAAGAATTGCTTGAACCTGGGAGGTGGAGGTTGCAGTGAGCCAAGATTGCGCCACTGTACTCTAGCCTGGTGACAGAGCAAGACTCTATCAACAACAACAACAACAACAACAACAACAAAAAAAAAACAGGGGTCCACATAGCAAAGAAAAAACATGATCTAATTTGTTTTTAAAAAGGATAACTTGCCCTGTTGTTGAGACCATAGAAGTATTTTAATGACAGAAGCTAGGAGACAAGTCAAAAGACAAAATTCTAGTTAGGAGATGATGGTGGCCTGGATCAGGGTGGTAATGCTAAGGTGATAGGTAGGGGTCAGATTTCATATACACCTTGAAGGTAGAGTTAATGGGATTTCTGACAGAAGTGTACTAGCATATAAAAAGGATGAGTATTCCTTTTTTTGATTAAAAGAATTTTATTTTGCCTGAGCAAACAGAAAAACTAGAGTTGCCCTTAACAGATGGGCTGGACTCAGGGCAATGCAGGTTGTAAGGAGAAGATCAAAAATTTTGTTTAAACATTTTAGATCTGAGATTTTTATTAGCCAGCTAGTGGAAATGCTAACTAAGCAGTTTGATGGATAAGGCTGAAGATAAAAAACATGGAGTCATCCCTGTGTAGACAGTTATGTAGATAGTGAGACTAGGTAAGATTACTGAAGTAATGGGTGTAAATAGAAAAGAGGCCTGTAGAATGAGTGTTGAAGAATAACAAATATTAGGAGGAAAGGAGAAAGGACACGTGAAGAGTCTGAGAAGGAACAGTCCAGACAGGGAAAAAAAAAGAATCCAAATAAAATCATTTGAAGGAATAGGAAGTAGTCAACTATGGCACATGGCTTATGTGTTTATCTAAGTTGAGAAATGAGAACTAACCACTGAATTTGGCATTGTTGATACACTGGGGTCTTTGGTAAGAAGAGTTTTGGTAGAGTTGCGGGGTGGGGCAGTTGAAAGCCTTATCTGGAGGAGTCTAACTAAGAAAGAATAGAGGGGGAGGAATTCAAAACAGTGAATATAGACAACGGATGGCATACTACAAAGGAGAAGTATTCCTCACCACTCTATTTGTACTTGGATGTTAGCTGAGTGACTGACTCCAAATTAATAAAATCAGGAGAAACAACTGCTATGGTAACAATAATTAGCATTTTATTTAAATAATTATTATTGTATCACTTATGCCTTACTCATCATAAGGAACATGAGGTGACTGAGGCTTAGAGTAACTTGTCCAATGTCAGAGAGTTGAGGGAAGACTGAAAGTAATCCTGTATTCCAGAGAGACTTTTATCATTTAAGTCAAAAAAAATTAGCCACAGTATATATATGAGTATTTGGATGCCACACAAGGGAAAAAAAAAAGGCTCCTGGTTTACATAAACAAAGAAGTGCAGTCATTTATACAAGCAAAATTACTTTAAACATATCTTTTCCTATTCTGCTTACAACTATCCTGATTACTTCCAAAGGAGTCTACTAGCATTACTATTCAAAGTTGTAGTCTTCTTTTAATTATTATGTTATTAAGCAGTACATTGTGTCCTAAAAATTGAGTAAAAAGGAGAGCTCCTGATTTATAGTATACTCCATTTTTGGCATTTACATTCACTGCATTTGAGAATATAAATGTACACTTTAAACCACTCAAAATAAAACAGTATTCATGAAATTAGATGTGATTCCTTAACATGATGAGATTGTTAAGGGCAAAATAAAAAAAAAAAGGCTACTTCTGTTGTCCACTTCAATTCCCTGCAAACAGGTAGATAATTTTTTGAAATTTCAAGCTTAGACGAGCTCTTATTCTATTTTTCTTCATGATGTGTATGCTGCTATATTAATAAGAGAAAAAAATGGGTCAAGCCCTGTTAGATATTCAGAGTGTGGGTGGAAATCCTTTGACGAGCTTTCTGGGGATGCCTATAACATGGGAGTAGCTGTTGAGATTCCAGGAGAAAAAGATAAAATTCTGTCAGTAGCAGTATCTCTTACAAATAAACCCTTTCACACCCACTGAAAAGGAGGTTAGAAAGGTGCCTGAAAACTAGCAATTATCCAATATCATTGCAAAATTTTAGTGTAGAGAATCCTACGCTGAGCCTACACACTGCTCACAATATGTTCCTTTTAATACACTTGCTGATATGAAAAATGCTCCAATACACAAAAGAAATAAAAGTGTTAATATGAAAAGTACTTTTTAAATTATTCCATGAATCTAAATATCTTTAATTATTATATAACAACTTAATATTATATAATATACCTTTTTTTCTTTCAAAAAAATGATTAATTTTATGTATAGGAGTTTGTATGCCAAATATGAATTTTTCCGATTCAGTGAAAACAAACTAGCATTATTCAAAAGTAAAGTTTATTTATAATATAGAATCTCTAAATATATTTTTCTAGTGATAATATATACAATTCCCATATAGATTCCTTTGGCACAGGACAGCAAGTGGAAATAGTAGTGAAAACTAGTTTCTCCATAGTAAAAGCTAGTAGTAAGGATTTTGACCTCACTGGAAGATAGATATGGCATATCTAATCAGGGTTTATCACTTAACATTTCTACATAAATATTTACTGAGAAAGTGAATCTGCAGTTTACTCCACAATCCTCTCTAGAACTTAGATCTAGACTTATATTTTAAAGAGTAGTCTAGATATTTTTAAAGGTTCTATTTATATTGTACAATTCAAATTAAGATACTCAGCCCATTATATCTAATTTCTATTTTATACATTTGATACAGAAAATGAAAAATCATCATCCATTCATTTATTCATATAACCATCCATCCATTATGATATTGAGTATATACTATGTGCCAGGAACTACAGAAAGTTTTGAAAGTACAAAGTCTGTTAAGACATAGCAATACTTCAAGGAGCATATAATATATGGAAGTAAACCAAGACAATGATGAAAAGCTTGGATAAAGGTGGCACAGGGTGTGCTGAGGAACAGGAGAGAAAAATTTAAATCAAATTGGAAGTATCTGGGTGATTTTGCAGAGAAAATAGTGCTAAGTCTTGAAACACAAGTAGGGTAAATAACACTAGGTAAATAAACAGCACACAGACATGGAGAGTGATATGGCACAACATTGTGAGTTGCACAAGTAGTTTAGATTTCAAGGAGGGTATGAGAAGACTGTTGTAAAGTCATAAGAGATGAATTCAGAGAAAAGAATGGTCATATCCTCAATGGCCTCCTGTGGTAAGCAGAAAAGTTTAAATTTATTCTGAAAGTAATGATGCATCATTGAAAAACTGTAAGAATTTCACCATAGGAAAAAAAAGCCTGTTTTATAAAAGTATTCTTTGAATAGCTTACTTAATTTGATCAACGATACCTTAGTCTGTGACATCTTATTATTTTATATTTTATTTCTCCTATGAAATGTCCATAATATATCCTATGTAATAAGTACTCTTCCTTCTTGTAATTATTTGTTGAAATGATATTTTATTTAAATAACATAGTTGTTCCATGCTATAAGGCAAGGCATATTACCTTGGTATTTATTATTTTTAGGTCCTGACACTTATCTTAAATAAATACTTGTTAATTATGTGTCTTTCCTGAGAAAGTAATAAGGCATTATGTTGAGCTTTTATCCAGCTGTAATACCAGAATATGGTTTAACATCTGCCCCAAAACAGTATCTTAAATTGAATTAAATGAGCAACAATGCTAACAGAGAAAATAAGAATATATATTCCTCAAATAATTTAAGTTTGGATTTAGAATATGTTTGGTAATTTCTCTTCCAGGAGATTTACTTACCTGATCTCACAGAGGTTTACTTGTCTATCTATCAGATAATGAGCTCTGTCTTGTGGTACACAGGCCTTATTTTGAGCTTCTGAGCATTCCCCATGCCAAGTCTATTTCCCCATACACGGCAGGCACTAAAATGTACATTGAATTGTGCATTAAATTTAGATTGTATTCTCTCAGGAAAAAATAGAAAAAAAAATACTAAAGTAGATAATCCAATCCAGCAGCTGTTTGTCTCAGTTTTACTTTAAATATCAGGCAAAAATGGGGGTGTCAAGAACAGGAGGATTATACATGTAATTATAGCACACTCATTTTGATTTAATTAGTTGATGATTTAGAGAAAATACAACTATTGTTTTCATTCTTTTAATAACTCAGAAGCCCAAACATAAAGGGTTCTACTAAAATTATCTCATATGTAATAAAATATGTCTCTAAATATGTATTATTTACCCAAGATAAAATGAAGTCTTTCTAGGTATAGTCATTCTTGTACTGAACAAGCTGCTATTCTTATCCTGTACCATATGGATATGTTCAAATGACGTAGGCAATAAAAATGGATTATTTCAAGTTTGTGAAGAGGTAATTCATTTTCTCATAGTTATCATAATATAAATATCATTTGCATTTCAAATATTCACATTGAATTCCATGAATCAGTTTTGAAACTTTTAAGCCAAATATTCTAAGAATAAATATATAACAGTACTTAGGAATGGATGCAGAGGTGTTAATTATATTGGTCTATAGTTAAATTTGTATTTGTGTAAGACAAAAAAAAAGACTTTATTTAAAATAAACACAGATTCTGTCTCCTTATGTCAGTAATAAGCTAATTAATCAACAATGAATTTAAATGTACAGGTAATGAAGATGACTCAGGAATCAGCCTAGCAGAATTTTCAGGCTTCAGAACAAGTAATGGCTAAAAATTAAACCTTGCAAAACCTTCCACCTTCTTTACTGAGAAAAAAGTAGATTCTAGAAAGCCAGCAGCATATAAATATAGAAGGAGAGAGTCAAAGAATAGAAGACACATAAGAAAGAACTTCTGATTGATTCATGACATTCATATGATATTAGTTATTTTTATCTAAAGCCAAAAAGTGATGGAAAAATCAAAATCATAAAAAGTAATTCTGGGGGTTAAAATAAGACAATAATACAGCTCAATACAGTAGTGTCTGTAATTGTGACAGGCTGTCTCAGTCCATTCAGGGTGCTATAACAAAACATCTTAGACTGGGTAATTTATTGAAACAGAAATTTATTTCTCATTGTTCTAGAGGCTGGGAAGTCCAAGATCAAAATGCCAGCAGATTTAGTGTCTGGTGAAGGCATGTTCTCTGCTTAAAAGGGAGCCTCTTGCTGTATCCTCACATGGCAGAAGGACAAAGCAGCTCCCTACAATCTTTCATAAGAGCATTAATTCCATTCCTGAGGGTACAACAGTCATAACTTAATCACTTCCCCAAAGACCTCACATCTTAATAATATTAGGTTCCAGCACAGGAACTGGGGGAGATACCAATATTCAGACCATTGCACAGGTATAGCATTCAGTATTTACACTGACAAGGGAAGAAAGTTTGTAACAAAAGGCAGATGCCAGAGTACTTTACAAGGTGAGGGAAGTTGAACACAGTGTTCCAGGACTCAAATCTTAAAACAATTCTATCTGTGCATGTTAAGGAACTAAGCAGGTAAAGATAGGAAATAATTGCCAATCATCATCTTGGTGTATGTCAGTGAAACTTTCCAAGCTCTTAGCATAATGACAATAATAATTAGTATAACTCTGTATTACCTTACATAATAATTATAATAAAGCAACTATAGCTAATATTAAACAATTTTATAATAAATCTAAAAACTTGCATAAACTTATTTAATCTTCATAACACCCCATGAGGTAGGTATTAATAGTACCTCATTTTAAAGGTATAAAAATACAGACTTAGAAAGATTAAGTCATTGATCTAAAAATCTCATAGCTAGAAAGAGGCAGAAGGAAGACTCTAAATCATGACTGTTTGATTCTAAAATCTAGACTACTTTCTCACATCTGTGGGGATGGACATTTGAAATAAGCCAGATCCAGATGAGTTCAAAGAGGGAGGAACCAGCTAGAAATAAAGAAGTTTCAGATATCTTGTAAGTTTCTGGCACAAATTAAAAATTAAAAAATAGCATATCCAAGCAAGGATATGACATGTGTTAGACATAGTTTGTCTTCAATGAATATTTAATATACAACATTACTTAATTTATCTTCATGTGATGTACTATGATATTCTTATTCCATTCCATTAAATTCTGATCAGGACCCAATAAATGATTTCATGACTCATTAATAAGATACTCTATGCAGTGGTCTAAGCCTAATTCTGTCATTTCTATGAAGCATGTACTATTATTATCTCCATTTTTAAAGATGAGAAAACTGAGTAGTAGAGTGGTTAAGTAACTTACATATTTATGGAATAAACATATATGGCTCAAGCCATGGGACTATGTTTAGTAGACCAAAGTCAAGTTTTACCTCCTCAAACAAACAGTTTCAGCTTACAAGGCTAACATCTTCTAGGCAAAAGTTATATTGAATAATATTCAATGGGACAAAATACAATATCCTGTTTTAGTTATGTTTGTGTTACCAAAAACAATTAACAGGTAACATACCATCATCAATAGTTCAAAATGGTCTAGTTAATTTTTCCAAGTTGTCTTTTTTCATACTTGTTTATATTTGTGAAAATTCTTTCACTTTGATAGCACATGACAGAACAGACATCCCATGGTTAGTAAGATTAATAACAACTGTGTCTCATATCTAATCCTAGAAGTCTAAATTTTAGGTAGATAGGGCTTTTTAAGATCATGTATTCTTTTATGTGATTTTACACTGGCCTTGGGGTCAAAATGCCTGGGTTTCAGTTTTGACTCTGTTCAACAATGTGACTAAATTGCTTCTTGAAGAATATTGTAGTGGGGTAGAAAGAATACAAGCAGCAAACCTGATGCTATGAGTTCTAGACTTGCCATTGCTCTGGCTTCCTGTGTAAATTAGACCAAAAATTAAAAATAGTGGCTTAAAAGAAAGAGAAGGAAAATTATAAACTTCAAGTGCTAGAAAATAAGACTACACAACTTAGTGAGATCATGTGGGTAGTTTAGAATAGATTATATCATATGGGTAAATATTTTTGTAACTCTCTAATTATGTTACTATGTTAGCTGGCTTCCCTCTTTTTGCTCCATAATAATATAATTTGTTTGTTTAATCTTTTCTGAAAACAAATCAATGAAAGTTCAAATAGTATAAATCACTAAAAATAGTCCCCAAAGATCTGGCAGAATACAGAAAACCTACCTCTTCTTACCAAACGTAAGTCTGAACCTTGACTCAAGGCAGTGGAGCCAGTTAGGAAAAAGGTTAAGAATGTTCCGTTCACACCCATTGCCTCAGAGACACAAGAGAGCACCAGAAGGAACCTGTTCCTTGATGTGTATACTCAGTTCACAAATAAAACATAGAAATGAAATGATAAGAGAAGATATAAAAAGGATTTGGCAGAAAACAGAAAGTCAACAAATTAAATAAGATTATAACTTCGAATAGCTCAATTAAAATTTGAACAATATTGACAGTAAAAACCATAAACAATACTATAGAAAATAAAATCCTTAACCCAGAGAATAATCTCAAAGAAATTCCGCAGAATACTGCAGTAAAGTGAAAATAGCTGGAAACACTAAGAGATTAAATAAAAGACTTGCAGAACAGATAAGATACATCTAACCAACAAATAATAAGGGCTCATAAGGTAGAAAACAGAAATAAGGGGAGAGAGAATACTGAAACAAAAAGTTATCTTTGTAGAGAAAGACCTGATCCACAGGACAAAAACTGTTCATGGAGTATATAGAAAATTAACTAAAAGTGACCAATCAGTAATATTTCTAAGTAAAATTTATAAATATCAAAAATTTTCAAAGAACTATATCTAATAAGCATCCAGCCTGGGGTTGAAAAGAACAAGTGAGAAACAGATTTCCAAGGAACAGGAAAAAAAAAAAAAAAAAAAAAAAAAAAAAAAACTAGGTTGACCTCAGACCTCCACAATACTACAACCAGAAGAAAATGAGTGATATCTACAAAATATCCCAAATTCTATACTCTATCAATTTATTCCCCAGGTAAGAAGGCACGAGAAACACTTTCCCCAGGTAAACAAAAGCTTAGATGTATCTTTGGGCATATTTATAGAAAAACTAAATAAAGATATAATCAATTTACTGAGACATGAACCCACATAATGAACTCAAAATGAGACTGAAAATACTATAAAAAGGCTAGTAGGCTCATTGAAATAAATTATAATGACCTAAGTGTAAAGAATTATTTTAGATAATACAGCCAAAAATGCAAATGCTAACTAATAGTTATCACAAGAGTAGATATTAATATCTAAAACCCAAGATAGTATTTAAAATGCCTAGAAGTAGGGTAGCAGAAGAAGAAAAAATACAAATAAAGGAGTATTACTTTGTCAACTTACGTGACGGTGGATAATCAATAAATATTATTTTATTCTGCATACGTAAAAAGTGTTTAAATACTTTTTATCTTTAAAAGTACTAAATTAAAAAAATGAGTAAATTAAAAAAATAAAAGGCATGTCAGTAAATCACTAGTAAAAAGGTAAAACCAAATATATATAA
Organism: Cacajao melanocephalus; assembly: GCA_963573385.1. Lineage (NCBI taxonomy): Eukaryota > Metazoa > Chordata > Mammalia > Primates > Pitheciidae > Cacajao > Cacajao melanocephalus. Next base: position 86,456 of record CAUYLG010034913.1, on the reverse strand, counting down.
TGAACACAAGAAATTATAAAAGTTCAATAAAACACAAAATAAAACACAAAAATAAAAAATAAAAAACAGGTGTATCCTGATATAATTGCCCTTTTATAGAAAACACACTCAGATTTGTTTACACAAATACATCAGATATTTGCAGTTAATTAAACTACCAACAGTATGAATATAAATAACAATATAAAAGAATTAGGGTTCTAATAAGTTACAACTATAATAAAAATGCTCTAAAACCAATAAAATCATGTTTTAAAATAATTTAATGAAACAGGAATTTGCTAATATATATGTAGAATCCATTTAGCAAATTTAGCAAAATATATATACATGTGGCATATATTAACATATCTGCATAGATAACCAAAGTAATTAAAAGGAAATATTCCAACCTGTTTACACTGGTGTTAGTACTATGAATTATTTTAATTTTTTTCTCAATACTTTCCTGCATTTTATAATTTTAATTTAGAAAAAAATTCACTAAGAAACACAAAATATCAGAATAACTGGAAGGATACATCTGCCTTCTGGATTGGGATACAAAATAAAGACGTCAATTCTTTATAACAAATTATGCATTTACTACAATTAATCAAAATGAATTTGAAACTTTGCCAGGATATTTTAACATTTTAGACATACAAAAAGTGAAAGTGTCCTTAATAGTTCAAATAAGAAACAGTATATATAATGAAATACTGACAATTAGAAAGACGAAATACATAAAACCACTAACCCTGATTACCTAAAGTGGTAGAATTATGGGTGAGTTTATATTTTTCTATTATATATTTACCCCAGTAAGCATATCTACTTTTATAAAATGTTGAAAATAACACGTTATTATATTTTTTGAATCCGCTTAAAATAATAGTAAAATGATGGAATGATTTTCATTTTCTTTATACATACATATATTCTCTAACCTTAGTATACACAGTATGTATTATTTCTAAATTCAGAAGATAAAAAACTTTGATTTTTAAAATTGTCTTCCAACATCCATCTTCCACTACGTTAAAAAGTCAACCAACACCTCACTGCTCCAATTTAAATGTGTTTCCTCTTATACAGTCAGTCTTCAGAGGAAATAGGGAAAAGTTTCAGTCTTCAAACAACAGGTGATCTGACATGTCATCTTTTCTGAAAGAGCTAAAACGGGTTAGCCTAAAACTCAGCCTTCCCATGAATTCTCAGTTTTCTGTAAAAATGTTAGTTTCTATTTCTGACTTAGTTTTGACAGAGTAAAGGACATGAGATTTTTAAAGAGAAACTTAACTCTTAGAGTAACAGCAAAATAAATAAAAGAAAAAAATTATATATTTCTTCAAATGATACATTAAAATGACAACATGTTTCATTGTGTGCTCTACTACAGGTTGCAATTACATAAATATTTTTAAGAAGATATGCAATCTATCTTATCTATTCAGTCTTTCAACCAACTATCCATCTATCCATTATTCCAAGAAATAATCCCAAACCCAAATTTGTGTTTTTCTTTCTCATGTATACTTTATTACTACATATGTGGATATTAATAAATTATATATATAGCATTATTCTGCATTTTCTATTCTGCATATATATGCAGAGATGTAATCATACAATCTCTAGGTTTTACTTAATTATTGTTTTCCCTTTCCTTGAAGGTCCCTCCATTGTTAATCCTGTCTTTCTCAAGTTCTCCATGATTATATACACAAGCAATATATGCATAAAGTTCACAGAAAGTGTAAAAAAATGTTTCCTTAGACATTCTTTTACTTAGATGGAATAGGTTCTAAGCAGATTATATATATTTTATATTAAAAGATATCCACCCAAAATAGATGAAGATATCTTTTTCTGCATATCCTCACTAGCAAAATTATGTTTTCCAGTGTATTATACCATTATTATTTTGATTGCCCTCATTATTGCTACTGAATTGGAGCATCTTTTCATAGTTTAATCATTTATGAATCACCCTTCTGTATGTTTTGTCTTCTCTCTAGTTTTGTAAGAACTCTTCCTAGATATCAATCTTTTTCCTATCTTCTATATTACTAACATTTATTTTCCAAATTAGCTGTTAGAAATTACCACTCTTCTTGCCATGTTTTTAAAAATTACATAATCATATTTTATAGATTTATGATTTCTAGTCTTAAGAAGTGTCTCACCCCTAGACTGTGGATGTAGCCTCTCCAATTTTCCCATAGAACTTGTATTTTCAAATTTTCACATATTTTTTGCACCATCTAGAAGTTATTTTTAAATCAAAATTTTTAAATGGGTTTATTTTATTTTCTTCAAGTCTGACAGGCACTGTTACAGCATCATTTATTTAATAAGCCACCATTTTCTCAATGAATTAAAATATTTTTTATCTTCAACTAAATTCCTTTGTTTAGCAGACTCAATTTTTGGATTCTTTTCTCTATTAATCTACTTGTCTATTCTTGTATCAGTGTTTTATTGATTCATTACAATGATTTTATAGTATCATCTGACATCTGGTAAGGCGAGTCTTCTCACATTTTTTAATTCAAAAAACATCTTGTCACTTTTTGCCCCATATAAACTAAGGATCACATCCAAAGTTAAAAAACAAAACAATATACAGGTACAATACATGTATATATGAGTTTTTGGAGCATTAACTCTTTTTATTTGCATTCTTTCTAATCTGTCTATCCATCCTGCATCATCCATCTATCCATCCATCCATCCGTCCATCCATCTTGAGACAGGATCTTGCTCTGCTGCCAAGGTTGGAGTGCAATGGCTTAACTACAGCCCACTGCAATTTCAACTTCCTTAGTACCACCACAGCCTCCTGAGTACCTGGGACAACAGGTGCACACCACCATTTCTCTGCAAGAAACGGTGTCTCGCTATGTTGCCAGGACTGGTCTCTAACTCCTGGGCTCAAGAGATCCTCCTGCCTTGGCCTCACAAAGTGATGGGGTTACAGGCATGAATCGCTTCGCTCCACCCTCTTTTTATAATATTAATTCTCTCTACTTCGAAACAAATACGTCTTCCCTTTGTTCAAATCTTCTTGTGTGCCCTTCAAAAAGATTATAGTTTTCTTTCATTTGGAAGTGTGCTTTTTGTTAAATTTATTACTAAATATTTTATATAATTTTAGCTGCTTTTGTGTATAGCCTATTTTTTCCCTTTTCCCTTTCTAGGTACTGTTGGGGCTCAGAAAACAATACCCTCAAATGAAGGACTAAGAAGCAGCCTTAGAAGCAAAGTTACCTTCTGACCACCTCTTTACCTCCTGTCTCTCATTTTCCTCAGAGGCAAGCCATACTAGAATCCCTCTTCCCCAATGTGGGTCATAGAAACCAGTACCCCTTTTCTCCAAAGCCACCTTTAAAGCCTAAAATATTACTTTAACCTACCCCACTTCTTTCTGTGTAGTAGATGGCCATAATTAAATTAAGACACTCATTCCACAGTAGTCCTACCTTCATACCCAGGAGAAAAGAATGCTGCATAGAGAGCCTTATTGAGTTTCCCCAACTCAGTCAGTTGATCAGATAAATTTGCTATTCTTTTCTCTTGTCAACCTCTCTTTGTTATAGGGGTATCAGCTGTGACCCTTATGTTGGAAAAGAAAGGGATTACTTCCTTTTTGTCCCTAGAGTTCTTCTATTCTGAATAGAGTTTTAAATTTTTATCTAACCATTTTATCATCTTATTAATTTTTTAAGTATTTTGAGTTTTGAACTCTTCAGTAAATCATTATAAGAAGAATATTCTAACGTTTCATTAGCCTTTATCAGACCTTGAAAAAATGTAGAGAAATAATATTTATAGAAGTTAAATCCTATTTACATCCTAATTTTGTCTTAAATAGTTATAGTACTTCACATTTTAGGAAAATAATTACTGCTTGTCCTTGATTGAGAATATTTTATATTTAAGTAGTTTCCTTATGTTTAACAGAAATTTTAATAAGAATAGCTATCTGATTATTGTCATGCTATCAATCTATCATCGATTAAGGCCTGACATGGAATATCCTGTTTTCATGAAATAAACTTCATTAGGCCATAGGTATTACTCTTTTAATTAAACGACAGGTGAATTAGATATATTAGTATTTCCTTTTCAATTTTTGTATTTCTATAGTTCAGCAAACTTAGACTTTTTTCCATTTTATACTGTCTCTATCAAGATATGGTATTAAGCCAAGCATGGTGGCTCATGTCTATAATCCCCAGTCCTTTGGGAGGTCGAGGTGGGATGATCACTTGAGCTCAGGAGTTCAAGACCAGCCTGAGCAACATAGGAAGATCTCATCTCTACTAAAAATAAAAAATTAGCCAGGTGCATACCTGTTGTCCCAGGTACTTGAGAAGTTGAGGCAGAAGGGTCAATTGAGCCCAGGAAATAGAGGCTGCAGTGAGCTATGATGGCATCACTGCACTCCAGCCTGGGCAACAGAGTGAGACCTTGTCTCCAAAAAAAAAAAAAATGATGGGTATTAAAATTATGCTAGATTCATAATATTAACTGAAATAACTTTCCAAATTTACCATGGTCAGAATTAGTGTAATAGGCATTTCTTTTTCCTTTGTTTTTTTTCCCCCACAATTAGATAACTGCAAATCCATCTGGTCAGGGGACTTTTTTCCTATATACTTCAGTTATCTTCTAATTTCTATTATGGTAATGACATTCAAATTTTATAAATATTAACCAAATTTTATATTTTGTTAGGATATTAATCATTTTATCTATGTTTTATAAGTTACCAGAGTTGCAGTTGTATGATCTTATGATGAACTTATGTGTGTCTATGGTTAGTCTTCTCTCTCAATCTTACTCACACATTTTAGCTCTAGTAATCAGGCTCAAAAGTGATTTTGCTATTTTCAAAGAATGATCTCTTGGGATTTCTTTATCCTTTCTATTTTTTCTTCTTTTTTTGTTTATAATTTCCTTGATTCTAGCTTTTATCTGTATTAATTCCTTCTTCGTGGCTTACTCTGATTTGTTTTCTTGTTATCTAATTTATTATGTTCGACAAAGAAATCATTTTGTCAATGAAGTAAAAAAGTCTCAAGATTTAAGCCAAGGCAGTAATATTTAACACAATGAGATTATGAGACTAGGGAGCAGAATGTATGTCCCAGGTCTCTCCCAATAAAGTCGTTTATGCTTTTTAGCAAATCACTTCATCTATCTGGCTAATAGTTTCCACATCTATAAACTGAAAAGAATATACAGTCTGATAGTTCCTGCTAAGTAAACAAAAAAAAATTACGCATGATAGTATTTGTAAACTTTAAGCTCCATTTGAGAAAGTGGGGTGTTTAAAGGAATAAGAGACATTGAAACAACTGAATTAGGAATCATTGCCTTAAGAAACAACAATACCTTAGGAAAATTCTATTTTTCTATGACAGCAAAATATGACTGGCCCTCCTTATCTGTGTATTCCACATCAATTGATTCAACTAACTGCAGATCAGAAAAAATAAGTGCATCTATACGGAACATGTACAAAACTTTTTTTTTACTTGTCAATTCCCTAAACAATAAAGTATAACAACTGTTTAAACAGCATTTGCTTTGTATTAGGTAAGTAATTTAGAGAAGATTTAAAGTATATGGGAGGATGTGTGTAGGTTATGTGCAAATACTATACCATCTTATATAAGGGACTTGAGCAAACATGAATTTTGTTATCCACTTCTCCTCAGGTACAAAGGAATTGTTGCATAAAAGAGGCCTATACTTTATGAATGTTCACATCATAATCCAGTGAACTCATACAATGTTTCACAAATGTGAATGCTGTAATAAAACTTCTTCTTAAAGAAGGTGCATCTAAGTTACACTGGAGAAGACAGAGAGATTTAAAATGTTAAAAATTAGTATCATGTCATTAAACCATGTCTTCATATTATTCTTGGAAGAAATGAAATAATCCAGGGTCAAATGGTAGGTTTCAGGGGCTCCACAAATCCTGTGATCTTGCAACTAAAAGCTTATGTGTATATATTTACAGTTTTATGGGGAGAGTTTTATGGAGAGAGTCTAACATTCATTAGATTTGCAGAGTTTGGGACCTGAAAAAGGATGTAAATACTATTCTAGATGACGAATTGAACTTTCTATTCTTAGTGACTGACTAAAGTTTTCCACTGTCATACTTTTGGAACTTCACCAAAGACCCATTTTGTTGTTGAACAGCTACAACTAGTGAAAATTCTAGTTCACATCAAGTCAAAAATTCAACATTTGATGTGAACTAGAGTTCACATCAAGTCAAAATTACCTCTAAAATTCCCATCTATTTTCTTGATTCCAGTCTCTGATAAAGAACAGAAGAAAACAATTTCCCATTCCTGAAAACCGTCCTTTATGCATTTAAAGAGAGCCATCTTAGCTCCAAGAAGTTTTTTTTCCTCTTACATGATGATGGCTTTATACAACATATCAGGTAAACTCTACTCCCTAATTCAAAATGTTTCTTTAAAGGCAGATGGTTTCACTACTCATTCAGATAATATTTTATATTTTGAAAAAGTTCTTTAGTTATAGCTGACTTTTTCTGATAGAAGAATGGATCATTCTAGATTTACTTGTGAATTTCAGAAAATTCAAAGGAATCAATTACATTATGTTGATGTATATGTCCCCATGAGTTCTACAGAATTCTCACATACTTATTTACTCTGCTAAATTCTTAGAAATGAACTCATAAAAATATTTAAAAATTATTTTTTGGCCATGAGTTATTGTAAAAATATTATTTGTAGATGGATTCCAACCATTTTCAATCTTGTAGGTGGAAGTCATTTTTGTATTTCTTTATATGGATTCAGAAGGGATAACTGGAAAATAGCATTACTTTAAATGGTACTAAAATCATCATTTATATTAATTCTTTTTGAGGAAAAAAATAGAAAATATTTAATGGAGTAAAATATAGCCCATGCAAAGCAAAACAAATTCTAAGGTGGTAAATCAAGCTCTGTAAAACTCAGAACCAAAATTAAATAAATATACAAGGGTATTACTTACGGATACAACTCTGAAAGATGTTCAGCTAATGCATAAGCAGTCGGGTCTCTGTCCAAGGCATACAGAACAATATCTGACTCCTTCTGTAGAATGGCTTTTGTGTGTCCTCCTGAACCAAATGTCATGTCTAGAAAAATCTAGCCAACACAGAAAAAGAAAATTACAACTTAGCATAAACAAAACTTATTCTTGACAACTATCTCAATTTCTAGAAGCACACAATGATTTTCAGAGTTGACAGTAAATAGGAAAATAATTACAATAGTTTTTCCTATAATTGAATTTGTTATATATGAGATCTGGCTCAATTATGAGTGATCAGTCCAAAAGCACGGATCAGAGTATCAGTAAAATAACCTCTGACACAGACTGGCTAATTCAAGACAAATTTATATTTCTCTCTATAAGGTCAAACTGGTCACACTGTTGTGCTCCCAGCTCTTTAACATGTCCAGCACCCAGCTGGTAATAACATTTTTAATAATTTTCATTTGGACATGGCTTACAATTGGTGTGGCTCATTTTATCTCAATTTCTATTAATGCTTTATATGAAAATTAATGATAAAAAGAGAAAGAGAAATAGAATAAACATCCTTAACAATAAATACGCACAGGACAAATCAGATAAAATCTGAAAAACTGACAAATTTACAGATTATATCTGTAATAACAAAATAACAAATACGAACTGAAAAAAAACAAGCTTTTCAAGTCAAAACACCTAGGATAAATTCTAGGTTTGACACCAAGTAGCTATGTCTTTGGGATACTTAAAGTCACAAAATTCAGTGCCTTTAGCACTTAAAAAGAAAATGAAGAAGAAAAGAATACCATCACCACTGGCCTAACTGATAAGCTAACATATCATTTCTCATGTAAATCAAAACACTTTTGAGAGTAAAACATTTGCCAGTAGTAATTTTTCCAGGAAACAGGATAGGATGTACTTGAATACGTATCACTCAATGCTCGGCTCATTCCAGATATAGAGTATGGTTAATTGAATCTGAATTTACTTCTTGGCTATATTATTTGGCCACACTCTAAAGAGAATAGTCAGGTCACAGTTGAGCAAGAAACCAGACCTGGACCACAAGAAACATATGTGTGTACAAGTTAGTTGATTGTGCAAGACAACATTCTCCACATATTTCCTCAAAGTTATGCTCTTAGTTTAATGGGCCCTTTCAGTAAACTTCACTGGTGTTATGCAAATAAAAACAATTACTCTAATAATATTGACTACAGTGACAAATAACATAAATCTATTGCCTAGACTTAAAAAATATCTAAACATATAATTTTCTTAAAGTTCATGTGTAAGGTACATAAGAAAGAAATTCGTGTCATGGATTTGAATATGTCCTTGCTCTGAATGTTTCCACTTATTTCAGAGTGATCAGAAACCGGGCATGCAATTATGCTTTGATTTTTTGGCTCCTATCTACCATGCTGAGTCCCATACTCTGATGAAGTCCTAATAAAAGTTAGCCTGCTATTGAAAGAATAACATGGAGGAAATCATCTGATCAAAATTGGAGGATGGACATAAAATATAAAAAGATACAAATGCAGTAAAAATGTACAAGCATTGCTTTTTAACACAAATGTTTTAGTGTAACCTAACTTTGAACTTCTCTTACTGTCAGCACAAAAGGCATGGCAAAATACATTTTTCATTATTTTTAAACAATATCTTTTTATTTTTAGAAACACTTAAATCTCAAGATCATAATTTCCTTTGCCAATTGCTTATTTTATACATCTACAAATCGGTAAAAATCTTCCAATAGGCCAGGCGCAGTGGCTCACATCTGTAATCCCAGCACTTTGGGAGGCCGAGACGGGCAGATCACAAGGTCAGGAGTTCCAGATGGTGAAACCCTGTCTCTACTAAAAATACAAAAATTAGCCAGGCGTGGTGATGCACGCCTGTAATCACAGCTACTGAGGAGGCTGAGGCAGGAAAATCACTTGAACTCGGGTGGTGGAGGTTGCAGTGAGCCAAGATCACACCACTGCACTCCAGCCTGGGCGACAGAGCATGACCCTGTCTCAAAAAAAAAAAAAAAAAAAATCTTCCACTATACATTACATCTGTTTAAAACTTTGGAGAAGTTCAACATAATTTAACCAAATAATTTTTTTCCCAGGCAAAATCATAAACTACTTCCTTGTCATGGGATCAATACCAAGCCTTGCAATAACTGGACTTAAAGTATATTAAATAAAACAAGTTAGATATGATTACCCTTATCCCAAGACAAGAAAGTATCAATCAATATTTAAAGAAAAATCAGCATCATTAGCAATATTCTGAAAAATGTGAGTGATTATAATTTACATGATTATTTTTTAATATATCATGATTATGCCCTTGAAGATGTATTGACAATCAAGAAAGTTTCCACAGGGGGAAAAAATATATTATTACCAGTCATGTGTAACACAGAAAGCAAAAAGTGCAGACAAATGGAATTTATGAAATTAGAAGTGAAACCCATCATAAGTCCTGAGTTAATATGTGATTGGAGCCATCAACTCTCATTTTTACAATTCTAATATTCATTGTTCATCACATATAATAGTGATACTTTGGCCTCACGAGCCACCCAGCACTACAATTGAAAAGACAGCCAATTAGTTTTTCCCTTCCTCTAGGTCACTAATATAAGACCACAGTTTAAAATCTGTAAGAGCTGCAAATAAAATAAGGCAACTGGTCAATTTTTGTGGTTAACAAAGAAATGCACAAGAACAAATAAATCTGAATGTTTCAAAGTAACCCTTCTATGGATCTCATCTATCTATCTATCTATCTATCTATATATATATATATATATATATATATTTCAATGTATATTTTGTGCTCCAAACATATATGGAATTCTTTCTTTGAAATTACCTGATATATCTAAAAAAACCGTCACATTTGATACTAAGTTTATTCTGGTTATGTCACTGACTACCTATATAACCCTAAACAAATCACTTGAATTCGTTAGGCTTCAATTGTTTCATCTAAGAAGAAATGGGAATAAAAGATATCCCTGTTTATCTCACAAAGATTTATAAAGATTACCGATGTCATCATTATAATCACAAAGGATGTGTCATTAGATGTTACACATACATTTTACAAACTAAGATAGCGCTAAACTAGTAAGTGGCAAATGCAGGAATTCAATAGAGATGAATCCGGGCTGAAAACCTGTGTTCTTTAACCCACCACTCTGTGTCTTATTAAGACATGAAGTCTATATCTACATACTGCTTTATGGTTTATCAAGCATTGATGTTTTCGTACTTGGTCTAACAAACACTCTGTGAGGGAATTAGACAACTGGCATTATATCCATTTTCACACACACACACACACACACACACACACAGAAAGGAAAACTCAAGTGCAGAGAGAAAATGTGACATGATTCAGATCATATCACTAGTAAGTGAGGGGAAATAAAGTCCAAACCAGTTCTCGCCAACACCAAATTCTCTGTTCTTTCTGAAAGAAGAGAGAAAGAGGAAGAAAAGGTGAAAGTGAAAGAAAGAACAAAAAATATAAGACATAATTGGTGTTCAGAATCAAAATGAGAGTGATTTAAAGTAAAAAAAAAAAAAAAACTACAAACCAGTGTTTGAGGAAAGAAGATTCCTGATTTCTGCAATCCCCCGACTTTACTTCCAATTTAATAGGGCAGCATCAGTGCAAAACAGTAGGTTAAGTAATGTGATATAAATAAAGGAGCTCAGCCTCCCAAGGTAACTGTGTTAAAATAACAATGTTCATTTGTGCATTTGAGTCTAGAAACATTGTTCAATATACAAGACTGATTACCATAGGACCACATAAAGTAGTCTTCATTCTTCAAAATATAAGACTCATTCATTACTAAAGGACCACATAAAGTAGAATTATAATTCAGCTCAAGATGTCCAACTTTTTAGATAATTATTTTGTGTATCGTTTGCGATAAATGTCCACCTATTATCTCTAACAGTTACTGATAAGACTGCTTTATTGACAGGTTACAGATTCCAATTTGATTCTGAAATTAAAAAAAAAAATTTAAATCATAGACTCATAGGTGGTTAAAGCAATCAGGACCCATGGAAATAATGCACATTTAATTCATTTATTGTACATAATGTTCCACCTTTCTAAAGAATACATAGCCCTATACTTTTATACCACTCGAATTTGATACCTTTTAAAATACTCATCTCAGACTCCTCTCTGAAGATGAAGACTGACAAAAATCAGGGCATTTATCCAGGATCATCTTGCAGAGACTAGATAATTAAATTATTTTTTCCAATCCAATCATTCTAATCATTGAAATTTTCACAAGGGAACAACACTGTTGAAATTGAACATGAAAACATTTTTAGCCATAAACAAGGGCAGATCTTCCAATTTCATTTTCCTAATGTTGATTAGTCATTTTCAATCTGTGCAAGATTTTTAATACTAGGTTCCCATCTTAATTTGGAAACAATATGGCCTGACTTCAATTTAAAATTTCTTCCCATGAATATTTTCTGGAACTTCCTAATTTTGAATTTTTAGAATTAAAGTGTTTTTGAAAAGATTTTAGTTAAACCGCACCTATTTGCAACTAGTTGCATTTTGGAGTACTGAAAGGTGCCAAGCACATGCTTAACTGTATGGATTTTTTTTTCAGGAGGTCATTAAAAATGTTGGGCATTAATTAAGCATCTGTATATTTACTGAGCATTCAGTATAAAGGAGATGATAACAGGTAGAAATTACATTATAGGCCTTCCAGTCTGGTGAGGGTCTTTAGACATGCAAACAAACAGCTATAAGACTAGTTAAAAAAAAATCAGCAATATAAGAAAGATATACATAACATTCCACAAGGAGTCAAAAACCAGAAATTTATTCCAGTTTGTAGCAAGATAGACTAAACTGGAGGAGGTTACAATTCAATTGATCTTTGAATGCTAGGCAGAACTCAGAGTTCACCCTATCTTCTCACTCTCCCATATTCTTCAAACCCAATTGATTACCAAATCCTGTTAATTTGGTATCAGGTCTTGAATATTTCCATCCCCGCTTTAATTTAGGCCCATGTATTCCCATGCTTTACTGTTGAAATAAGCCCACAATTGATACCCATTCCTCTAATCTCACTTCTAATTTTTCTTGCTACACAGTTAACAGGCTATCCTTTCTAATGTAAAATTTTAGTATGTCACATCTGCATTTAAACAACCTCAACTGCTCTCCAAAGCTAAAGGATAGAGTCTAAACTTCTAGGCATAATAGGTAATATTCTTCATATTCTAGCCTTTGCATTTCTTTTGAATATCATCTCTGACTATCCTCAAAAATGAATTTAACCATATTTTCTAGACATACAGAATATGTGGAATTGCCAAACATGCCAATGTGTCTCATATCTTCTCCCCTTTTTTGCCTTGTTCCATCTTTGTCAAATTTTATTCTCAAACAATTATGACAGTCCTAATATATCCACAGCATTGTTCTAAAAACTAGAAATATATCAGTGGGCCAAAATAGATATGGTCTCTAATCTCATATAGATCTCAGTCTACTGGTTTCTTGATATCTTTATTATACTGTCCTTGCTTTCTAGAATCCATCTCTAGAAGGTGCCCTAGTCCCCAGTGCCAAATATAATACATGGCACATAGAATATAATTAACAAATAACTGGTGAATGAATAAATAAAAACAAAGAGAGTTAAATGCTAGTGAAGGTATAGACATAGAAATATAATGTGTCTTGTAAAGAGAGAGAATGTTAGACTGGAAGCCAGGATTTACTGAAAAAAAAGAGGGTGAAAAGGAGAAAAAGGAAGAAAAGAGAAGCAGAATCCCAGTTAACAATCCTCATGTATGAGTGAGATACTGTGTTATTTCTTGTGAGAATTAAGACATATCCCTGTATTATTACTTATAGTGGCTCTATAAGACAGATAAAATAGGAAATAGTATCAAAGAGATGGTGTGAAGTCAAATTCTCACAAATCCTAATAGGCAAAATTGAGCAATTTGTTTCATCTTGGCTAAATAATAAACAACTTTAAAAATATACTTTTTAAAATTTTACTTTAAGTTTCAGGATACATGTGTAGAACGTGCAGGTTTGTTACATAGGTATGCAAGTGCCGTGTTTGCTGCACCTACTGACCCATCCTCAAAGTTCCCTCCCCTTGTCCCCCACCCTCCGACAGGCCATGGTGTGGACTGTGCCCCTCCCTGTGTCCATGTGTTCTCATTGCTCAACTCCGACTTATGAGTGAGAACACGTGGTGTTTAGTTTTCTGTTCCTGTGTTAGTCTGCTGAGGACAATGGTTTCTAGTTTCATCCATGTCCCTGCAAAGGACATCATCTCATTCCTTTTTATGGCTGTATAGTAGTCCATGGTGTATATGTGCCATATTTTCTTTATGCAGTTTATCACTGATGGCCATTTTGGTTGGTTCCATAAATTTGCTATTGTAAATAGTAAGGCAATAAACATGTGTGCATGTGTCTTTATAGTAGAATAATTTATATTGATTTTGGTATATACCCAGTAATGGGATTGCTGGGTCAGATGGTCTTTCTGGTTCTAGATCATTGAGAAATTGCCATACTATCTTCCACAATTAACTAATATACATTCCCAACAACAGTGTAAACACGTTCCTATTTCCCAATGGCCTTGCAGCATCCATTGTTCTTGACTTTTTAATAATTGCCATTCTGACTAGCATGAGACAGTATCTCACTGTGGTTTGGATTTGAATCTCTCTAATGATGGGTGATGTTGAGCTTTTTTTTCATGTTTGTTGGCATATAAATGTCTTCATTTGAGAAGTGTCTGTTAATATCCTTCACCCACTTTTTGAATCTATAAGTTCCTTGTAAATTCTGGATATAAGAGCTTCTGCACAGCAAAAGAAACTATCATCAGAGTGAACAGGCAACCTACAGAATGGGAGAACATTTTTGAAATCTACCTATCTAATAATGGGCTAATATCCAGAATCTACAAGGAACTTAAGCAAATTTATAAGAAAAAAAACAACCCCATCAAAAAATGGGCAAAGGATATGAACAGACACTTATCAAAAGAAGACATCTATGCAGACGACAAACATCTGAAAAAAAGGTCATCATCACCAGTCATTAGAGAAATGCAAATGAAACCCACAATGAGATACCATCTCATGCCATGGTGATCATTAAAAAGTTAGGAAACAATAGATACTGAAGAAGATGTGGAGAAATAGGAACCCTTTTACACTGTTGGTAGGAGTGTAAATTAGTTCAGCCATTGTGGAAGACAGTATGGCAATTCCTCAAGAATCTAAAACCAGAAATACCATTTGACCCAGCAATCCCATTACTGGGTATATACCCAAAGGATTATAAATCATTCTACTACAAAGAAACATGCACTCGTATGTTTACTGAAGCACTATTCACAATCGCAAAGACTTGGGAACAACCCAAATACCCATCATGATAGACTGGATAAAGAAAATGTGGCACATCTACACCATGGAATAATACCATGCAGCCATAAAAATGAATGAGTTTGTGTCCTTTGCAGAAACATGGATGAAGCTGGAAACTATCATTCTCAGCAAACTATCAAAGGAATAGAAAACCAAACACCACATGTTCTCACTCATAAGTGGGAGTTGAATAATGAAAACACATGGACAGAGGGAGGGGAACATAACACACTGGGGTCTGTCAGGGGTTGAGGGAATAGTGAAGGGATAGCATTAGGAGAAATACCTAATGTAGATGACAGGTTGATGGGTGCAGCAAACCACCATGGCACATGTGTACCTATGTAACAAACCTGCATGTTCTGCACATATATCCCAGAACTTAAAAGTATAATTTAAAAAAGAAGCTCTTCAGTTCAATTAGATCTCATTTGTCAATTCTGGCTTTTGTTGCAATTGCTTTTGCCATTTTTGTCATGAAGTCTTTAACCATGCCTATGTCATGAATGGTATTGCCTAGGTTTTCTTCCAGGGTTTTTACAATTTTGGGTTTTACCTTTAAGTCTTGAATCCATCTTGAGTTAATTTGTGTATAAGGTGTAAGGAAGCGGTCCAGTTTCAGTTTTCTGCATATGGCTAGCCAGTTTTCCCAGTACCATTTATTGAATTGGAAATCCTTTCCCCATTGCTTGCTTTTGTCAGGTTGTAGAAGAACAGATGGTTGTAGCTGTGTGATGTTATTTCTGAGGTCTCTGTTCTGGTCCATTGGTCTATATGTCTGTTTTGGTACAAGTACCATGCTGTTTTGGTTACTGTAACCTTGTAGAACAGTTTGAAGTCAGGTAGAGTGATGCCTCCAGCTTTGTTCTTTTTGCTTAGGATTATCATGGCTATATGGGGTCTTCTTAGATTCCATATAAAATTTAAAGCAGTTTTTTTTCTAATTCTGTGAAGAATGTCAATGGTAGTTTGATGAGAATAGTATTGAATCTATAAATTACTTTGGGCAGTATGGCCATTTTCATGATAGTGATTCTTCCAATCTATGAGGATGGAATGTTTTTTTCATTTTTTGTGTCCTCTCTTAATTCCTTGAGCAATGGTTTGTAATTCTTGAATAGGTGTTTTTAATAGACACAATAAAAAATTATAATGAAGATATCACTACTGACCCCACAGAAATACAAACTACGATCAGAGAATAATATAAACACCTCCATGCAAATAAACTAGAAAATCTAGAAGAAATGGATAAATTCGTGGACACGCATACCCTCCCAAGACTAAACCAGGAAGAAGTTGAATCCCTAAATAGACCAATAACAAGTTCTGAAATTGAGGAAGTAATTAATAGCCTACCAACCACAAGTAGCCCAGGACCAGATGGATTCACAGCTGAACTCTACCAGAGGTATAAAGAAGAGCTAGTATCATTCCTTCTGAAACTACTGTAAACGATTGAAAACGTGGGACTCCTCCTAACTCATTTCATGAAGGCAGCATCATCCTGATACCAAAACTGGGCAGAGACACAACTAAAAAAGAAAACTTCAGCCAATATCCCTGATGAACATCGATGCAAAAATCCTCAATAAAATACTGACAAACCATATCCAGCAGCATATCAAAAAACTTGTGCTGATCAAATTGGCTTCATCCCTGGATGCAGGGCTGGTTCAACATATGGAAATTAATAAACATAATCCATCACATAAGCAGAACCAAAGACAAAAACCACAGATTATCTCAACAGATACAGAAAAGGCCTTTGATAAAATTCAACATCCCTTCATGTTAAAAACTCTCAATAAACTATGTATTGATGGAACATATCTCAAAATAATAACAGCTATTTATGACAAACCCACAGCCAACATCATATTGAATGGGCAAAATCTGTAAGCATTCCCTTTGAAAATTGGTACAAGAAAACAAAACAAGGATGTCCTCTCTCACCACTCCTATTCAACATAGTATTGGAAATTCTGGCCAGGGCAATCAGGCAAGAGAAAGAAATAAACAGTATTCAAATAGGAAGAGAGAAAGTCAGTTTGTCTCTGTTTGCAGACGACATGATTTTATATTTAGAAAACCCCATCATCCCAGCACCAAAACTTCTTAAACTGAAGCAACTTCAGCAAAGTCTAAGGATACAAAATCAATGTCCAAAAATCATAAGCATTCCTTTACACCAATAATAGACAAGCAGACAGCCAAATCATGAATGAACTCCCATTCACAATCACTACAAAAAGAATAAAATACCTAGGAATACAGCTAAAAATAATTTTTTAGGGACAAAACAAATTTAACTGTCTACAGTATTAGATGGCTGGTAGGATTTGAGAAAGGTTTCCACTACTGCAAAGCACCCAGATAAGTAGAAACAAAAGGCTGAATGGGCAACAGGAATGAAGAGTAAAAATAACAACAATGTACGTTCCATTTATTGAAGCTTATTTTATGACAAGCATAATACTAAACATTTTATCTGTATCATTCATTCTTTTCACACATAGGCATTAAAAACACAAACATACACACTTTCAGTTAATTAAGTAATTCTCAAAGCTGTACTCTGAGGTAATTCACTATTATTATCATCAGTATTTCACTGAGGTACAACTAATGAATGGTAGAGACAGGTTTTGAAAACAATTCTGTCTCCTGCTCACCTGCACAATTACCTACTTTGCTTTTTCATAGCAGAATGAATTACATGTGGTAAGTAGAGAGGTAAAATAAAAAATAATCACAAAGTATGCCGTACGAGTAACTTGGAAGATAATAGATACCATTTATTATGCAATTATTATGTGCCAGCACTCACTATGATACACCCTTTAAAAAATCAAATTTGGGAGGCCGAGACCAGTGGATCACCTAAGGTCAGGAGTTCGAGACCAGTCTGATCAACTAAAAGTACAAAAAATGACCTGGGCGTTGTGGTGGGTGCCTACAATCCCAGCTACTTAGGAGGCTGGGGCAAGAGAATTGCTTGAACCTGGGAGGTGGAGGTTGTAGTGAGCCCAGATCGTGCCATCGCACTCCAGCCTGGGCACCAAGAGCAAGACTCCATCAAAAAAAAAAAAAAAAAAGTCAATTTAATTCTTATAACAACCTGTAAGGTGGATAATGTAATCTCATTTTATAGATGAGTATATTGGAGCCATTTACTTCAGAAAACATGACTTGATAACACAATTAGAGATACAGGCAGAAATAAAACAAGCATTTTTTTCCCTCCCTTCTATATCTCCCTCCCAGCTGCCACCTCTCAATTAGTGTTACACTGGCCAAGAAGCAAATTCTTACTCCAGAAGAGAGAAAATTAAAAGTGTGAAAATATACAGGCATTTTATGAGAATTAGGCATTTTAAGAGAAATCTTTTAAAGAGGTTTAAGAATTTCATGTGAGAATAGAATAATTATTTATAGTAAACTTGGGACAGTGAAGTGGGGGGGATTGCTGGGAAGAGATTTTGAAGAGAATAGTGTTTAAAAAAATTGAAATCTACAAATATAAGAGGGCTAACTATAACGGCATTAATCCACAGTAAGATCAAGAAAGTTGGTTTACAGCAATGCTTAAAAACACTAAGTTCTAATTATATTTTTAAAAGTTCATTCTAATCAAAAACATTGATTCACGTAAAAAACAAAAAATTAAATTACCTTCACTATATATACAATTCATGGGACTCAGCCTTACCAATATTGCACCTCCAAACAAGGTCAGCCTGGCACATATTTGCAACAGAGGGATGCCTCTTTGACATAACTAGTGAAGTAAATGTTAGGGATGAGCTAGTATGACAAGTTTATTTGGATATTTAAAAAAATGACTAAAAAGAGTTATCTGCTTTATAACATCACTGAAATGCTTGTAATTGCTAAGGCAAGCTATTGTTCTACTATTGTGTGCTGAATCACTCAAGACTATATCACTGACTTTTCTTAGGATTTACAAGTTTTCTGTCTAACATGTTGATAACAGGACATCTGTCATATGTGATACATTTGTAGACCCGAAATAAATTAGAACATGCTCCTGTGAACATTTAAGTCCAACCTTATACTTAGCTAATGTTTTTTAACAAACATTTCTCCTGCCAAAACCAGATTTATTATTGTCTTGTGAAGCTCTGTAAGTATCTGTCTGCTAACACTAACTTTGTTTTATTGTTAACTATTATATAGGCTTATTAAAAGGGAAGAAAACTCTCAGAAGCACATAAAAGTTTCACCACAAACAAAACAATTAATACATTGCAATAAATTTATATCTTTTCCCATTTTATTAGAAGTATTGGTGTTACTATGATGACTCATTCTACCAAAATTCTGCAAATGTTTCCTCTTGTAGGTTAAATCCTTTTCTAGTCACGAAATCTTTACTTGTCATAAAAGTAAAATTTATTTTTCTCTTCTTTTAAAGTATGTCTGCCAATTTTATTAAATAATTGGAGTATTTATCATTCTTTGTGATGAGTAGCTTTCAATCTTATGTGTAACATAAGATGTATTTAATCATAAGGCCAAGTCACACAAAACAGAACTGTCACTTAATCTGTTTGGAGATAGAAAGGTTTAATTAACACAAGTAGCTAATTTCAAAAATCAAATTTCACAGGGGTCTTTGTCCGAGATAGTGCCAATCTGTCAGCATCTTTTTTTAAAAAGAAAAATAGTTTTTATCTATATTATCAAGAAATTCACATGACCCATACTAGACAAACACCAATGAACATACGCAACAACTAAGAATGTTAGAGAGGTACTTTCTTTTAAGAATTGTTAAATATGTAGATTGTTTATAGTATTTGGAAAAACAATGTGAAAAGAATGAAATACTGCCCTCTTTAATCAATGTGTTCAGCAAATGCTCTTTTAAAAAAAAATTTGTTGGCACAAATCATTTACTGATGGCAGGTTCAACATGGTTCTAATGGTAAATTCTTTCATAAGCATTAATTAAATTAAATAAATGATGGTAAGATTTTCTGACTTGGATCAAAGTAATATTAATTTTACACAAATCAAAATCATTAATTTTACACAAATCAAAGCAGACCAATACATACAAGTATGCATGTGTACATGTGTAAGCATGCATGTACATGAACATGCAAATGCATGTGTAATTACATATATGCACATATCATGCACATTACCGGGAAAAATAGAATCTTCCATATTCCTGAAAATGTTTAAATATATGACTCAGGTAGCACAAATTTCAGACTTAGAACAGGGTACATTATACTACCAAGAAATCCTTATTAGGCAAGTTACTTAAGTTCTCTGAGCCTCAGTTTTCTCATGTGTTAATAGAAATAAATATACCATCCTTGTCCACATCACCAGGTTATTGGGATATGCAAATAAGATAATATACATGAAGGAAATCTGAAAAAAAGTAGTGTCATATAAACAAATAATATTATTAAATGGATTTAATCAAGAAAATAAATACTCACAAAGGCCTAAATTCCACAAAATTTTGTGCATCATCCTTAAGTAATTTAGCAATACCAAAGATATTTTATGGCTTCTGAATTTGAATAAACACTAACGAAACCTTTGGTTGGCAGATGGTCTTTTAAAAAGGAGACTCTAGATAATATATTTCAAATTTCAAAGAACTTAAAATTCAATAAAAATTCCCACTGTATATCTGAAATAAAATAAAATTAGCCCAACTGCTGCATTTCTTAAAAATAAGAGAACATCTTTGAATCAACTTTCATTCAAGCCCAAATTGAAAAAACAGCTTAACAGATGATCTTCTAAATGCTCTTTAAAAACATATTTTAAAAATGTAAATATTATTACTTTTCTTTCTCAGATACTAATACTTTAAAAGACTTTATTATTGCTCTTTAAAATTTTATCACACCACTAATCATAGTTTGGAATTAGTAAACAACTCCATGGAAGGACAATGAATTGAACAATAGGCCAATTGAACTATATTAGTACTCTGACTTATTACTAGAAACAGGCATCTGAAAAATCTCAATTTTTTTACTGACCAGTAAGACTTTATACATTTCTCAAAGTGGCCAGTTGACTTAAATGAATATTCATATGAAGATCAAGTTACTTTGACAGCAAAATTGTTTATTCTTATGTCATAGTCTTCTCCTTTAAAAAAAGAAGGCTTTCTTAAGAGGAAGTCAAACTATTTCTGTTTACCAATCATATGATCTTATAAATATCCTTCAAAAGACCCTTAGATTTGATAAATGAATTCAGTAAAGTCACAGGTTACAAAATCAATGTATACACATTGGTAGCACTGCTGTATGCCAACAAGCTGAGAATTAAATCAAGAACTCAATCCTTTCTATAACAGCTATGGAAAAAAAAAAAGAAACTTAAGAATATACTTAACCAAGGAGGTGAAATACCTGTACAAGGCAAACCACAAAACAGTATTGAAAGAAATCAAAGATGACACAAACAAATGGAAATACATCCTACCTTCGTGGACTGAAAGAATCAATATCACAAACATGACCATATTGTCAAAAGTAATCTATATATTAAATGCAATTGCTATAAAAATACTAATGTTATTCATCATAGATTAGAAAAAACAATCCTAAAATTCATATGGAACCAATAAAAATCCTGAATAGCCAAAGCAACCCTAAACAAAAAGAACATATCTGGAGGCAACACATTACCCAAATTTCAATTACATTATAAAGCTACAGTAACCAAAACAGCATGATACTGGTGTAAAAGTAGAAACACAAGCCAACGGAACAGAATAGAGAACCCAGATGTCAAGCCAGGTACTTACAACTGATCTTAAACTAAGCAGAAAAAATAAATAAACTGGGAAAAGGGACACCCTATTCAAGAAACGGTGTTATGAAAATTGGATAGCCACATGTAGAAAAATAAAACTGGACCCCTATTTCATTTCAAATCAAATCAAAACAGAGTAACGACTTAAATCTAACACCTGAAACCAAAAAAATTCTAGAAAATACCTAAGAAAAATTCCTCTGGACATCAGCCTAGGCAAAGAATTTAAAACAAAGAATCCAAAAGCAAATGCAACAAAAGCAAAAATAAATAAATGAGACCAAACTAAACTAAAATGCTTTTGCACAACAAAAGAAAATATCATCAGAGTAAACAGACAACCTACAGAATGAGAGAAAACATGTGCAAATTATGCATCCAACAAAGGACTAATATCCAGAATCTACATGGAACTCAAACAAATCAGCAAGAAAAAAAAAATCCCATTAAAAAGCAGGCAAATATCATAAATAGATTATTTCTGGAAAGAAGATATAAAAATGGCCAACAAACATATGAAAAAATGTTCAACATCACTAATCTTCAGGGAAATGCAAATATTATAAAGTGAAAAAACAATAGATCCTAGTGTAGATGTAGGGAAAAAGGGAGAACTTACACACCACTGGTGAGAATGTAAATTAGTACACCTCTATGGAAAACAGTATGGAGATTTCTCAAAGAATTGAAAGTAGATCTACCATTCAATTAAGCAATCCTACTACTGGGTACCTACCTAAAGAAAAAGAAATCATTGTATCAAAAAGATATCCCAGTAAAAGGATACCTACATGCATACATTTATTGCAGTATAATTCTCAATTGCAAAGATATGGAATCAACCTAAATGCTCATCAACCAATGAGTGGATAAAGAAAATGTGGTGTATAAATACCACAGAATACTACTCAACCATGAAAAATGAAGAAAATGTGTCTTTTGCAGCAACTTAGATGGAACTGGAGACCATTATTCTAAGTGAAGTAACTTCAGAATGGAAACCAAATACTCCATGTTCTCCTTTATAAAGGGAGCTAAGCTATGAGTACATAAAGGCAGACAGAGTGGTATAATGAACACTGGAAATTCAGAAGAGGGAGGTTAGGAGGGGCGTGAGGGTTGAAAAACAACCGATTGGGACACAAGGTACACTACCCGGGTGATGTGTACACTAACCTCTGAGACTTCACCACTTTACAATTCATCCAGGTAGCTAAAAACTACTTGTACCACTAAAGCTTGTGAAATAATTTATTTAAACTTTCTTTCTGACAGTGGTCAAAAAATTAAAAAATTAAATAATCTTTTATTTTTTATTTTTCAACAAAGATATATATTTCCTTATTAAAAAATGCATTTGTCATCTATGAAGTTGAACTCATCTACATATGTCATCATGCTTGGTCACAGTTCTGTTACCTTGATAGTTTTAACCACAGAATGAAAGAAAGTAGCCGGGGTTGGTGTCTCACGCTTGTAATCCCAGCACTTTGGGAGGTCGAGGCAAGTGGATCACCTGAGGGCAGGAGTTCAAGACCAACATGACCAACATAGTGAAACCCTGTCTCTACTAAAAATACAAAAAAATACTAAAAATACAAAAAATTAGCCAGACATGGTGGTGGGCTGTAATCTGACCTAGTTGGGAGGCTGTGACAGGAAAATTACTTGAACACAGGAAGTGGAGATTGCCATGAGCAGAGATCGCACCACTGCACAACAGCTTGGGCAAAGATGAAACTCCGTATTGATAAAAAAGAAAGTAAAGTCAACCATAAAAGAAAGTAAAGTAATTGAAGAGTCCCTATGTAGTAAGTTTAAGGACAGAGTTATTTTGGAGACTGGGAGAAGGAATCAAATAAAACACAAAAGGACTGTAAACAGGTGTTGTGGGCAACCTTGAACGAAATAGATAACTCTGACTAAGAAAGGAAACCATGTTATAACAGAAGAATACAAAGAATATATTAGGGATAGGTGATGTGTAGCATTTAAATGTCAAACTAAAGAGTCTGGACTTTAATTTACAGCCAATAGCCTTTAGATATCCTGTGCCAAGGTGAGTGACATAATTTGAAATAAATGAAACACAAAATCTTGAGTATGGGATATACATTTAGAGCAATTTTTTATATTGGATTTCTTTTTTCTCAGAGTCATCCTGAAAACAGCTAATGATATGATTTTTAGTACGTAGAGATAAACCTTTGGAGATGTTAATCTGTTGAGATCACAGTTCAAACAGTATATAATCAATTATGGAATGCGGTGGAAAGTGATATGGTTTGGATCTGTGTAACCAACCAAATCTCATGTTGAATTTTAATCCCCCATTGTTGGACATGGGGCCCGGTGGAAAGCAAGTGGACTATGGGAGTGGTTTCTAATGGTTCAGTACCATCCGCCTAGTGATGTTCTCATGATAGAGTTCTTACAGGATCTGGTGTTTAAAAATGTCTGCTGTCTCCACCATCTCTCTCTTCCTCCTGCTCTGGCCATGTAAGACATACCTGCTTGCCCTTAGCCTTCTGCTATGACTATGTTTCCTGAAGTCTCCAGAGCCATGCTTCCAATACAGCCTCCAGAACTGTGAGCCAATGGAACTTCTTTTATTTATAAATTATCCAGTCTTAGGTACTTCTTTATAGCAGTGCAAGAACCAGTACAGAGCATAAACATCAATATAATTATATCCTTTAAAGAATTTGGAGTCATGGAAGGAAAAGGTTCTAATTCAATGAGAGGTATAATGTTGTGTTCACTTGAGATAGAATGTCTTAAAATCCAGGGGAATTTAGTAATCAGTCTAAAACTTTGATCTTCTTATAGTAATGCTGAAAGCCTAAGATTTTTTTTTTTTTTTTTTTTTAGACAGAGTTTTGCTCTTTTTGCCCAGATGGGAGTGCAATGGTGTGATCTTGGCTCACCGCAACCTCTGCCTCCAGGGTTCAAGTGATTCTCCTGCCTCAGCCTCCCAAGTAGCTGGAATTACAGGCATGAAGCCACCACGCCCGGCTAATTTTGTAATTTTAGTAGAGACAGGGTTTCCTCATGTTGGTCAGGCTGGTCTCAAACTCCTGACCTCAGGTGATCTGCCTGCTTCAGCCCCCCACAGTGCTGGGATTACAGGTGTGAGCCACCACACCCAGCCAAGCCTAATATTTTAATTATAAGAAGACATAAGAAAAAAATGAGATTGCACAAATAATTTTAAAAAAATGGAATACTATGAAAAAGTCTACACACATAAAGTCAACAACCTACCCGAAGTGAACAAATTCCTTAAAAAACACAAATTATCAAAATTTACTCAAGAAAGAAACAGCTAACCTGGGATTTCTCAATCTTGGCACTATTGACATTTGGGGCCAGATAATCCTTTGTTATCAAAGGCTGTCCTGTGGATTATAAGGTATTTAACAACACTAGTGGATAATCACTTAAAGCCTGGAAATCTTTTTGATGCACCAAGCTGTATATTGCAGAATGTATTATTTATTGTCAGAAAATATTATTTCTGCATTCATAATGCAAACTACCAAGTGTTACATAGCATAGTCTTAAGAGAAGGCAACATAAGATACCAAAGACATGATCTCAGAATGAAAACCTCATCAGAAGACATAGAGACCAACACAGAAGAAACTTTAGTTGCCTACGTTTGATGTAAAACATAATAACTCAAATAACTTGAAATGATCTAGTTAATTATTACTTTTTAAAAAGGTTTTAAATACATAAACATTGAGCATACCAAACAGAGATCAGGAATAAGCTAATGGAAAATAATTATTACTATAATATTAACCTTTGTTTAAGAAAACTCTTATTACTCTTGCTTAAGGGAGGAAATTAGGCAGAAACAAATAACACTTTCTGTTAATTATTTTAGGTATTTTACAGTCAGAAAACAATGCTAAGCTCTTTTCTGACTATTAGTTTTCACAACAGGCATAAAATAAATCAACTTTGCCTTTCAAGAGTTTATCTAATTTCAGACTTAAAGTTTGGGTTACTTCTTAAAATATTTCTGTGCCAAAAACATCCATAATATATCACCACTTACCTATAATACTTGGAGTTCATAATTAGACACTAGATTACTAACCATAGAACCTGAAAATATACAACAGATTTACATATATGTAGTGTTTTATATAAAGATTTTTTAAGTTAAAAAGATAATACTATTGACTAACTATTGTACTAAAAATAATTTTGGAAGACCTGGCAAGATAGCCAAACAGAAACAGCTCCAGTCTGCAGCTTCCAGCGAGATCAATGCAAAAGACAGGTGATATCTGCATTTCCAACTGAGGTACCCAGCTCATCTCACCGGAACTGATTAGACAGTTAGTACAGTCCATGGAGGGTGAGCCAAATCAGGGTGGGGTGTTGCCTCACCCAGGAAGCTCAAGAAGTTGGGAAACATCCTAGCCTAGCCAAAGTAAGCCCAGAGGGACTGGGTACTATGCCATGAGGGATGGTGCTCCCCGGCCCAGATACTACCCTTTTCCCACAGTCTTCACAACCTGCAGGAGATTCCCTCTGGTGTCTACACCACCAGGGCCCTGGGTTTCAAACACAAAACTGGGATGCCATTTGGGCAGACAATGAGCTAGCTGCAGGAGTTTTTTTTCATACTCAAGTGTGGCACCTGGAATGCCAGTGAGACAAAACCGTTCACTTCCCTGGCAAGGGGGTTGAAACCAGGGAGGCAACTAGTCTATCTAAGTGGATCCCACACCCATGGAGCCCAGCAAGCCAAGATCGACTGGCTTGAAATTCTTCCTGCCAGCACAGCAGTATGAAGTCAACCTGGGATGCTTGAGCTCTGGTGGGGAAGGGGTGTCTGCCATTACTGAGGCTTGTGTAGGTGGTTTTCCCCTCACAGTGTAAGAAAAGCCTCAGAAGTTACAACTGGACTGAGCCTTCTGCAGCTCAGCAAAGCCACTATAGCCAGACTGCCTCTGAATTCCTCCACTCTGGGCAGCACATCTCTGAAGAAACGGCAGCAGCCCCAGTCAGGGGTTTATAGATAAAACTGCCACATCGCTGGGACAGAGTACCTGGGGAAAGGGACAGCTGTGGGCACAGATTCAGCAGATTTAAAGGCCCCTCCCTGCTGGCTCTGTGCAGCAGATCTTCCAGCACAGCACTGGAGTTCTGCTGAAAGTCAGACAGGCTCCTCAAGTGGGTCCTTGACCCCCATGTCTCCTGACTGGGAGACATCTCTGAGCAGGGGCTGAAAGACACCTCACACAGAAGAGCTCCAGCTAGCATCTGGTGGGTGCCACTCTGGGATGAAGCTTCCACTGGTGGGTGCCACTCTGGGATGAAGCTTCCAGAGGAAAAGATAGGCAGCAATCTTTGATGTTCTGCAACCTCTACCGGTCATGCCCACACAAATAGGGTCTTGAGGGGACCTGCAGAAAACTCCAGCAGATATGCAGCAGAGGGGCCTGACTGTTAGAAGGAAACCTAACAGAAAGGGATAGCAACAACATCAACAATAAGGATGACCATGCAATGCCAGATATAGGTGACGGGGGATGGAGGCAGCAAACTGCCTTGCCATGTAAGTACCTATGCAACAACCCTGCATGATCTGCACATGTACCCCAGAACCTACAATAAAAAAGTAAAGTAAAAATAAAAAATAATAGTTAAAAAAAAAAAAACTCGATCTGAAGGTCACTGACATCAAAGACCAAAGGTAGATAAATCCATGAAGATCGGGAGAAACCAGTAAAAAAAAAAGGCTGAAAATTCCAAAAACCAGAACACCTTATCTTCTCCACAGGATCAAATGGATCATCAGCAAAAAAGCAAAACTGGATGGAAAATGAGTTGGCAAATTGAAAGAAGTAGGTTTCAGAAGGTGGGCAATAACAAACTTCCATGAGCTAAAGCAGCATTTTCTAACCCAGTGCAAGGAAGCAAACAACCTTGAAAACAGAATAGAGTAATTGCTAACTAGAATAACCAGTTTAGAGAAGAACATAAATAACCTGATGGAGCTGAAAAACACAGCATGAGAACTTTGTGAACCATACACAGGTATCAAAAACCAAATTGATCAAGAGAAAGAAAAGATATCAGAGATTGAAGATCAACTTAATGAAATAAATCATGAAGACAAGATTAGAGAAAAAAGAATAAAAAAGAACAAACAAAGCCCCACAAAAATATGAGACTATGTGAAAAGACAAAACCTATATTTGACTGGTATACCCAAAAGAGATGGGGGGAATGGAATCAACTTAGAAAACAGTCTTCAGGATATTATCCAGGAGAACTTCCCCAACCTAGCAAGGCAGGCCAACATTCAAATTCAGGAAATACAAAGAATACCACAAAGATACTCCTGGAAAAGAACAATCCCAAGATACATAAAGGTCAGATTCATCAAGGTTGAAATGCAGAAAAAATGTTAAGGGCAACCAGAGAGAAAGGTCAGGTTACTCACAGAGGGAAGCCCATCAGACTCACAGCATATCTCTCAGCAGAAACCCTACAAGCCAGAAGAGAGTGAGGGCCAATATTCAACATTCTTAAAGAAAAGAATTTTCAACCCAGAATTTCATACCCAGCCAAACTAAGCTTCATATAAGGAGAAATAAAATCCTTTACAGACAAGCAAATGCTGAGAGATTTGGTCACCACCAGGCCTTCCTTAGGAGAGCTCCCGAAGGAAGCAGTAAACATGGAAAGTACCAGCTAATGCAAAAAACATACCAAATTGTAAAGAACTTCAAAACTAGAAAGAAACTGCATCAACTAACAAGCAAAATAATCAGCTATCATCATAATGACAGGATCAAATTCATACATAACAATATTAACCTTAAATGTAAATGGGCTAAATGAACCAATTAAAGGACACGGACTGGTAAACTGGATAAAGAGTCAAGACCCATGGGTGTGCTGTATTCAGGAGACCCATCTCACGTGCAAAGACACACATAGGCTTAAAATAAAGGGATGGAAGAATATTTATCAAGCAAATGGAAAGCAGATGTTGCAATCCTAGTGTCTAATAAAACACACTTTAAGCCAACAAAGATCAAAACAGATGAAGAAGGGCATTACATAATAGTAAAGGGATAAATGCAACAGAAGAGCTAACTATTCTAAATATACATGCACCCAATACAGAAGGACCCAGATTAATAAAGCAAGTTCTTATATACCTGCAAAGAGACTTAGTCTCCCACACAATAACAGTGGGAGACTTTAACACCCCACTGTTAATATTAGACAGATCAAGAAGACAGAAAATTAACAAGGATATCTAGGACTTCAATTCAGCTCTGGACCAAGCAAACCTAACAGACATTGACAGATCTCTCCACCCCAAATCAACAGAATATATATTCTTCTCAGCACCATATTGTACTTATTCTAAAATTGGCCACATAATTGGAAGGAAAACACTCCTTAGCCAATGCAGAAGAACGGAAATAATAACAAACAGTCCCTCAGACCACAGTGCAATAAAATTAGAATTCAGCATTAAAAAACTAACTCAAAACCACACTACTACATGGAAAATGAACAACCTGCTCTTGAATGACTACTGCATAAATAATGAAATGAAGGCAGAAATAAATAAGATCTCTGAAACCAATGAGAACAATGACACAATGTACCAGAATCTCTCAGACACAGCTAAAGCAGTGTTTAGATGTAAATTTATAGCACCAAATGCCCACAAGAGAAAGCAGGAAAGATCTAAAATCAACACCATAACATCACAATTAAAAGAACTAGAGAAGCAAGAGCAAAGAAATTCAAAAGCTAGTGAGAAGCTGTGATCCCTCGGAGAAGAAGAGGCATTCTGGTTTTTGATGATTGCAGCCTTTTTGCGCTCCTTTCTTCCTATCTTCATGGATTTATCTACCTGTGGTCTTTGAAGTTGGTGACTTTTGGATGGGGTCTCTAAGTGGATGTCTTCTGTTGATGTTGAAGCTATTTCTTTCCAGTTTTCTTGTTTCCCTTCTAACAGTCAGACGTCTCTGCTGCAGGTCTGCTGGAGGTCCACTCCAGACTCTGCTTGCCTGGGAATCACCTGCGTGGGCTGCAGAGCAGCAAAGATTGCTGCCTGTTCCTTCCTCTGGTAGCTTTGTCCCAGAAGGGTAACCAACAGACGTCAGCCTGGGCTCTCCTGTATGAGGTATCTCTTAGGATAGACAGGGGTCAGGGAGCCATTTGAGCAGACCGTCTGTCCCTTATCAGAGCTCAAGTGCTGGGCAGGGACATTTAAGTCTGCTGAAACGGAATCTGCTATCGCCCCTTTTCCCAGGTGCTCTGTCCTAGGAAGGTGGGGCTTTATTTTTAAAGTCCCTGACCAGCTATGGCCTTTTTTTAGAGATGCCCTGCCCAGCAAGAAGGGAGTCTAGACACAGTCTGCCTGCAGAGGGCTTGCTAATCTGCCATGAGCTTTGACCTGTTCCTGTGTAAACTTCCCAGCAATGTTGTTTACACAAGCAAGTTTAGAACTTCCTAGCCAAGCCTCAGTAATGGTGGACGCCCCACCCCCATGGAGCTTGACCTTCCCTCAGACTGCTGTACTGGCTGCGAGAATTTCAAGCCAGCAGATCTTAGCTTGCTGTTTTTCGTGGGGGAGGGACCCATAGAGCCAGATCACTTTACACCCTGTCTTCAGCCCTCTTCTTTTCTGGGGAATGAGCAGTTCTGTCTCACCGGCATTCCAGGCACCACTGGGGTATGAGAAAAAAAAAACTGCTGCCGCTAAAGCTGCCACCCAGTTTTGTGCAGGAAACCCAGGGCGCTGGTATTGTAAGCACCTGAGGGAATCTCCTGGTCTACTGGTTGTGAAAACTGTGGGAAAAGTGCATTTTCTGAGCCAGAGTGCTGGAGTGTCCAGAAAAGTCCCTAATGGCTTCCCTTGGCTAGGAGAGGGAGTTCTCTGGCTCCTTATGCTTGCCAGGTGAGGTGACCCCATCCTGCTTCAGTTTGCCCTCCTTGGGCTATACCCACTGTCTAACCAGTCCCAGTGAGATAAACATGGTACCTTGGTTGGAAAGGTGGAGATCATTCACCTTCTGCATCACTCTCCCTGGGAACTGCGGACCAGAGCTGTTCCTATTCAGCCATCTTGGCAGAAGTCCTCACCAGCAAGGGAACAAAACTGGATGGAGAATGAGTTTGACAAATTGACAGAAGCAGACTTCAGAAAGTGGGTAATAACAAACTTCTTGGAGCCAAAGGAGCTTGTTCTAACTCAATGCAAGGAAACTAAGAACCTTGAAAAAAAGGTTACCTGAAATGCTAACTAGAATAAACAGTGTAAATAAGAACATAAATGACTTGATGGAGTTCAAAAACACAGCATGAGAACATTGTGAAGCATACACAAGTTTCAGTAGCCAAATTGATCAAGAGGAAGAAAGGATACCAGAGACTGAAGATCAGCTCAATAAAATAAACTGAGAAAACAAGATTAGAGAAAAAAGAGTAAAAAGAAATGAGCAAAGCCTCTAAGAAATACGGGATTATGTGAAAAGACCAAATACACATTTGATCGGTGTATCTGAATGTGACGGGGGGAATGAAACCAACTTGGAAAATACTCTTCAGAATATTATCCAGGAGAACTTCCCCAACCCAGCAAGACAGGCCAACATTCAAATTTCAAAAATACAGAGAACACCCCAAAGATACTGCTCAAGAAGAGCAACCCCAAGGCACATAATCATCAGATTCCTAGGGTTGAAATAAAGGAAAAAATGTTAAAGGCAGCCAGAGAGAAAGGTCAGGTTACCCACAAAGGGAAGTGCATCAGCCTCACAGTAGATCTCTCAGCAGAAATCTTACAAACCAGAAGAGAGTGGGGGCCAATATTCAACGGTCTTAAAGAAAAGAATTTTCAACCCACAATTTCATATCCAGCCAAACTAAGCTTCGTAAGTGAAGGAGAAATAAAATCCTTTACAAACAAACAACTGCTGAGAGATTTTGCCACTACCAGGCTTGCCTTACAAAAGCTCCTGGAACAAGCAGTAAACATGGAAAGGAAAAACCAGTACCAGCCACTGCAAAAACATACCAAATTATAAAGACCATCAATACTATGAAGAAACTGCATCAACTAATGGGCAAAATAACCAGCTAGCATCAAAATGGTAGGATCAAATTCACACATAACAATAATAGCCTTATATGTAAACGGGCTAAATGCCCCATTGAAAAGACACAGACAGGCAAATTGGATAAAGAGTCAAGACCCATTGGTGTGCTGTATTCAGGAGACCCATCTCATGTGCAAAAACACAAATAGGCTCAAAATAAAGGGATGGAGGAAGATTTGCCAAGCAAATGGAGAGGAAAAAAAAAAAAGCAGGGGTTGTAATCCTAGTGTCTGGTAAAATGCACTTTAAACCAACAAAGATCAAAACAGACAAAGAAGGGCATTACATAATGGTAAAGGGATCGATGCAACAAGAAGAGCTAATTATTCTAAGTATACATGCACCCAATACAGGAGCACCCAGATACACAAAACAAGTTCTTAATGACCTACAAAGAAACTTAGATTCCCACACAATAATATCAGAGACTAACACTCCGCAGAAAATTAACAAGGATGTCCAGGACTTGAACTCAAATCTAGACCAAGCGGACCTAATAGACATTTACAGAACTCCCCACCCCAAATCCACAGAATAAACATTCTTCTCAGCACCACATTGCACTTACTCTAAAATTGACCACATAATTGGAAGTAAATCACTCCTCAGCAAATGCAAAAGAATGGAAATCATAACAGTGTCTGAGACCACATTGCAATCTAATTAAAACTCAGGATTCAGAAACTCATGAAAAACCACACAACTACATGAAAACTGAACACCCTGCTCCTGAATAACTACTGGATAAATATGAAATGAAGGCAGAAATAAAGATATTCTATAAAACCAATGAGAATGAAAACACAACGCACCAGAATCTCAGGAACACACTTAAAGCAGTGTCCAGAGGGAAATTTATAGCACTAAATATCCACATGAGAAGCAAGAAAAGATCTAAAATCGACACCCTAACGTTACAACTAAAAGAACTAGAGGCGCAAGATCAAACAAATTCAAAAGCTAACAGAAGGCAAGAAATAACTAACATCAGAACAGAACTAAAGGGGCTAGAGACACAAAAAAAATCCTCAAAAAAAATTAATAAATCCAGAAGTTGGTTTTTTGAAAAGATCAACAAAATAGATAGAACACTAGTCAGAATAAAGAAGAAAAGAGAGAAGAATTGAATGGATGCAATAAAAAATGATAAAGGGGATTTCACCACTGATTGCATAGAAATACAAACTAAAATCAGAGATTACTACAAATAACTCTATGCATACGAACCAGTAAATCTAGAAGAAATGCATAAATTCCTGGACTTTATACCCTCCCAAGACTAAACCACGAAGAAGTTGAATCCCTGAATAGACCAATAACAAGGTCTGAAGTTAAGGCAGCAATTAATTGTCTACCAAACAAAAAAGTCCAGAACTAGATGGGTTCACAGCAGAATTCTACCAGAGGTACAAAGAGGAGCTGGTACTATTCCTTCTGAAACTATTCCAAACAATACAAAAAGAGAGAATCCTCCCTAACTCATTTTATGAGACCAACATCACGCTGATACCAAAACCTGGCAGAGATGAAACTGAAAAAGAAAATTTCAGGCCAATATCCATGATGAACACTGATGTAAAAATCCTCAAAAAATACTGGCAAACCAAATCCAAAAGCACATCAAAAAGCTTATCCATCATGATGAAGTCAGTTTCACCCTGGAGATGCAAGGCTGGTTCAACATATGCAAATCTATAAATGTAATTCATGACATAAACAGAATCAAAGACAAAATTCACATGACTATCTCAATAGATGAGGAGAAAGCCTTCAACAAAATTCAACAACGCTTTATGCTAAAAACTCTCAACTAGTTATCGATGGAATGTATCTCAAAATAATAAAAGCTATTTATGACAAAATCACAGCCAATATCAAATTGAATGGGCAAAAACTGGAAGCATTCCCTTTGAAAGCTGGCACAAGACAAGGATGCCCTCTCTCACCACTTCTATTCAACACACTATTGGAAGTTCTGGCCAGGGCAATTAGGAAAGAAAAAGAAATAAAGGGTATTCAATTAGGAAAATAGGAAGTCAAATTGTCTCTATTTGCAGACGACATAATTGTATATTTAGAAGATCCCATTGTCTCAGCCCAAAATCTCCTTAAGCTGATAAGCAACTTCAGCAAAGTCTCAGGATATAAAATCAATGTGCAAAACCCACAAGCATTCCTATACACCAATAACAGACAAACAGAGAGCCAAATCATAAGTGAACTCCCATTCACAATTGCTACAAAGAGAATAAAATATCTAGGAATACAACTAACAAGGGATGTGAAAGACCTCTTCAAGGAGAACTACAAACCACTGCTCAAGGAAATAAGAGAGCATACAAATAAACAGAAAAACATTCATGTTCATGGTTAGGAATAATCAATATTGGGAAAATGGCCATACTGCCAAAAGAAATTTCTACATTCAATGCTACCCCATAAGCTACCACTGACTTTCTTCACAGAATTGGAAAAACCACCTTAAACTTCGTATGGAATCAAAAATGGGCCCACATAGCCAAGACAATCCTAAGCAAAAAAAAAAAAAAAATGAAGTTGGAGGCATCATGCTACATGACTTCAAACTATACTACAAGGCTACAGTAATCAAAACAGCATGATAGTGGTGCCAAAACAGATATATAGACAAATTGAACAGAATAGAGCCCTCGGAAGTAACGCCACACATCTACAACCATCTGATCTTTCATAAACCTGACAAAAACAAGCAATGGGGAAAGGATTACCTCTTTAATAAATGGTGTTGGGAAAACTGGCTAGTCATATGCAGAAAGCTGAAACTGGTGAAACTGGACCCCTTCCTTACACGTTATAGAAAAATTTACTCTAGATGGATTAAAGACTTAAATGTAAGACTTAAAACAATAAAAACCCTAGAAGAACACCTAAGCAGTATTATTCAGGACATAGGCATAGGCTAGGACTTCATGACTAAAACAACAAAAGCAACGGGAACAAAAGCCAAAATACACAAATGAGATCTAATTAAACTTAAGAGCTTCTGCACAGCAAAAGAAACTATTATTAGGGCAAACCGGCAACCAACAGAATGGGAAAAAATTTTTGCAATCCACCCATCTGACAAAGGGCTAATAACCAGAATCTACAAAGAACTTAAACAAATTTACAAGAAACAAAAAACCCCATCAAAAAGTGGGCAAAGGATATGAACAGACACTTTTCAAAAGAAGACATTTATGCAGCTAACAAACATGAAAAAAAGTTCATCGTCACTGGTCATTAGAGAAATGCAAATCAAAACCACATTGAGATACCATCTTATGCCAGTTAGAATGGTGATCATTAAAAAATCAGGAGACAACAGATGCTGGAGAGGATGTGGAGAAATAGGAACGTTCTTACACTGTTGGTGGGAGTGTAAATTAGTTTAACCATTGTGGAAAATAGTGTGGTGATTCCTCAAGGATCTAGAACCAGAAATATCATTTGACCCAACAATCCCATTACTGGGTATATAACCAAAAGATTAAAAATCATTCTAGTATAAGGACACTTGCACATGTATGTTTATTGAGGCACTGTTCACAATAGCAAAGACTTGGAACCAACCCAAATGCCCATCAGTGATAGACTGGATAAAGAAAATGTGGCACATATACACCATGGAATACTAAGCAGCCATAGAAAAGGATGAGTTCATGTCCTTTGCAGGACATGGATGAAGCTGGAAACCATCATTCTCAGCAAACTAACATAAGAACAGAAAACCAAACACCGCATGTTCTCACTCGTAAGTGGGAGTTAAACAATGAGAACACATTTTCACAGGAAGGGGAACATCAAACACCAGGGCCTGTTGGGGAGTGGGTAGATAGGGGAGGGATAGCATTAGGAGAAATACCTAATGTAGATGATGGGTTGATGGGTGCAGCAAACCACCATGGCACGTGTATACCTATGTAACAAACCTGCACATTCTGCAAATGTATCCCAGAACTTAAGGTATACTATTAAAAAAAAAAAAAACTTTTAGGAAGATGCAACCCTTAAAAGGTAGATTTCTTTACATTTATATAAAGCATAAATCTCAGATCTTTTATTTTAATCTCTTCAACTTCATTTCAGAATTTTTCTAAATCTTCCAATTTTAGTTGATTATTGAATTCTCAAGATAATCCCAAGGTACAAAAAGCTGTAACAACAAGGAGAAAGAAAAGGCAATTTAAATTACGTCAATACCCAAATCAGGTATTATTAAAAAATGTACACAAACTTTAAATTATATAGAGTTTATATTTGCTTTTAAATTTCAAACAAAATTTTAATTAAAAGTATTGTCATCATCAATATTAAAATTCTACAGGAATGTGCAAAATCATTCACGCCACTTCTATTCTAAAAAACAATTTATAAATTCAGGGATAACTTTAAAATACAAACCTTATAATAATCACATGAAAAATGTATCACTTGCCTTCTCCCTGCTGTCAAGCAAAGTTATTAGTAGGCTTGGTGTTATAACTTCTTTATACAGTATAAGTGAAACCAAGGATAATGCTCATTAGTGCCAGTCTACATATATTACTTTGGTTGAACAAGTTGTAAGTAAAGCGAATGAGCTAAGTACAATATTGCCTTACTTCATTATTAAAAATGTTTTTTAAAGTTCACTTAATTTTGATAATATTTTAATTAGTACTAATTTATAATTCTATCTAAGTACACATTGTCTCCTTCATCTATCATTATCATTTACCTATGTTTTGATACACTTCTAATTCAGTAGACAATTATTAAACACTTCATATATAAGCATCATACTAAGCTCTTTAATAATATGTCTACATGACTTCAGGCAAGTCACTTTATCTTGCCTGAAGGTAAAGTTTCTATCTTAACTTTCTCAATGATAACGCTAGGAGTTTCAAAAAGAGAATCTCTTCACACTCAAATAATTTGTAATTCTAAATAAATTCTAAAATAAGATAAAAACATGTCTAAATATAATTAAGAAATATCTTCTTTGCACTCTTAATAGACTTATGTAGTCTTGAAATAACTCATTTAACTTGACACTATGTCAAGTAAATTGGAAATTTACATACAGAGAGTAGATAATCAAAAAATTAACACGTTTGAAATGATGATTCTGCCGAGAATTTCTGAAAATAATACTTGACCTTTACTCATTATTTATGAAAATATAAATTCTCTTTGTTATTGTTAGTCACAGAAAAAACAGGTTCATGTGAGGAAAGAATTTATCTATATTCTAAATGCAAAAAGACACTATACATTTCCCCTCTCTAAATAAATGGTGATAGTCACAGGTAAGAGAAGAACTATTAAGAGAAATTAGAAGCCAAAGACTTTTCTTTACTAGAATTGATCTTAAAACCATTACTAATAAACAGCACTAAATCAACTTTTGAACAACTGTTGATCAAGAAAAAATTAAAGTAGTCAATAAAGTATAATCAACACTTAAAAGCAGATCAACAGCATTAACTCAAAATACAGAGCACTGTATGGAACTCTAGCAGGAGTGCTGAAAAAAAGTTATAAATCAATAGCATTGCAAATATATATAAAATCTGTTTCAATGAATTTTATAGTAGTGGCTTCATAACTAAGTACTGTCACAATGAAAAACACAGCTGATTGTGACAAATGTGCTTCCTTCATTTTGTTGAAATTCCCATTACAATGTTATTTGAACAAATCATAAAATACTCTTGTATTGCATTCTAGTGGAATTTTATAAAATGTGAGATTGACTGTATTGGCTAACTAATACCACAGGAAATCATCAAATGGACATGATTCACTTACGAAAGCTTGCTCTTATAACTATTCACCAGTTGTACATTTCAACTGATAAAGTACTTGCAGAGTCAAGAGGGTTTTAAACCTCTTGTGTCATTTACTACCACTTGTTCCATGGTTAACTGAGACTCTGATAAATTCAGATTTGCTTGCATTTGTCAAAGTAGGTATTCGAAGAAATGCTACATGGAGTTTATAAACAAAACTACATTATTCCAATTAGTGCTTTAGTTAAAATCCTTGGCAGTATTTCATGATGTCTTTCTTTAAAAATATTTGATATTGACTTTAGACATAATCCTATAATTATCTATTATGACATTCTGTAGACTTTGTTTCCTTCTTTGGAAAATAAAAAATAAAATACACAGGATAGACTGTCATTACATTCTACACAAAAAAACTCATTTTGTAGTTTCAGTTAGTAGTGACTTTGCAGCAATTTTTATAAGCCCAAATTTCAAAATAATATGTTAAAGAAAGAAATGAATCTTGGAATTGTGAACCAACACTATTTAACATTTCTTGTGGGCTTCTGAAGGAAATGAAAATTCAGCAATATATTTATTGGCACAGTATTTCAGTCAGTTTATAATATATGTTTCTGCTTTATTGCAAGTTCAAATGTGCTCTAGAAAATAAAACAACAAAAAAATAAGCTACATACCTACATTATGCATTGAACAAATTATGGTAAATGATGTTGTACAAATGTAAACATTAAAAATGAGCTAGGATGAATGGATTAATAAGAAACAGGTTTGCATATTTTTATACTACCATTTAAATAAACAATCACAATTTCCTTTAGGAAATAAACACTGTTAAGTCACATATAAAGGAGTTCGTAATGACATTTTCTAGTAGAAGAAGCGAACAGAAGAATTGGGATCTATACTTATATCATTTACATTGGTTTTTGGGAAATTATAATTAAAAACTATAAAATATTTTATAAATATTGATAATACAGAGAATCCTGTGATATATGTTGGCTATACTTGCTGTTTTTATAACATTCTCTCATTCCAATCAGCTTTTCAAACTTAATCACATCCCTGAAACATCTTACACAATCAGCAACGACTTCTATTTAGGCAAAATTCGGTTCTTAAATTACTTGACCATGGCATTTATTATAGTGGATAATTTGTTCCCTGAATTACTGTCTTCCTTGGCCATAGCTTTAAGCAGTTCCTAAGACCTAACCTTTCATTTGTTCGTTAGATCCCCTAAAACCCAAAGATTCCATGTTTAACATATCTGTACTTGGATTTCTACTATGCATCTAAAACTTAAGATGGCTAAAACAGAACTCATGATTCCATTATATATTTATACAAATAAACGCTCACATGGATTTTTAAAATATATATATATGAGATAGAAGTGTGTATATTTATATATTAATTATATCTCCTCAAATAGATCAGAAACTCCACAAAACATGGACATTTTCTTGTTAACTGATATATCCTCAGAACTCCAAACAGTACCTGAAACATGGTTAAAGCTCTAAAAATATTTATTAAGTGAATAAATAAATAACATACAGAATTAGAATAATTCACTTTGCCTTTGCCTGGGACTTTAAAATAAAAGATGAAACTATTTTAAACCTAAAACCATCAAAGGGTAATAACTGATCCATTATTTTACTTCTAAGTGGATTAAAGAACAATCAATATATTTCTTTTGTTTCATATCAGAGTCAAGTTAATCCTGAATTATAAATAATAATAAAACTGATGATGATAGCTACTAATTAACAGTTATATGCTAGTAAGTTTTGAAGATGATTTGTATATATTTAGTGTATTCTAAAAGATAACTTTTATTAACCACCCAAATAGTAATAATAATTCATAAGCACAGGCACAGAAACCAAGGCTTAAGAGCAAGCAATTTGCCCAAGCTTTTAAGGAAGCAGGACTGGGATCTGAACCCCA
The DNA here is from genome assembly GCA_963573385.1 of Cacajao melanocephalus. NCBI lineage: Eukaryota > Metazoa > Chordata > Mammalia > Primates > Pitheciidae > Cacajao > Cacajao melanocephalus. The sequence continues at coordinate 47,189 of CAUYLG010034913.1, read as the reverse complement.
GTCTAGTTGAAAATTCAGTGTTGTTTTAAAAACAAAATCTGTACTCTAGCTGCCTTTCTTTTTAATTTAAAAAGATTCAATTTAAAATGGGATTCAATTTAATCCAGAAAACAATCAGCGAGCAGCTAATTATCTAACACATCACATTATATTAAACAAATATGGAAAAGATATGATCCCTGGTTGTATGGAGCCTATATATAATTTAAAGGACTACTACTATAGATTGACTTAAAAATTAGAAAATAAGACTCTACATAAAACAGTAACTTTATACTTTTTAAAAATGCAATATCTCTTTCCTTATATATGTTGAGATTCAACACATGTAAAATGTGGATTAGGTGGGACTCATAATTAAAAATAAACTTTCAATATATTTCCTTTACTCAGGGACTGCCTATCATACCATTTTCAATGGTCTGGTATTTTCCTGGGATACATGTAATAACAAATAGCTTTCACAGAACACACACATGCTCCTTGAGGCCTACTCTGTAGAGAATATAAAATATCCTATATTTTTAATTCCTAAACTAGTATCTGTTATTTAACATTTTTCTTTCCCATAAGAATATATATGGTCATATCTGCAAGTTATTGATATATTAACAGAGCATTAACTTGAATCAATTGTAATTTTTGAAACTTTAAAATACTGCAATATGTAGTAATAATACATAATGCTTGTTGAGAATTATAAGTACTGTACTAAGTATTTAAAAGTGTTATCTTTAGTATTAGCAAAAAATTACTTAAAATTGATTATGACTCATTAATATCCCTGTATACATATGTATAGAGATCATATGTTTTATAACAGATTATTCATTCCTCTGGACATAAATACTTTTCTTTATTATCTATCTTGCCTTTTGATTATTTTCTAGCTCCACAGGACAAAGAGGAAGTAGGAGAGAAAACGAATTGACACCAATCAACATTATTACCTCCCAATGGCTATTGTCAGAGTTGAGAAGTAGAAAACTAAATCAAGCAAAGACATGAAAGATTTAATGTGAATGTAAATTTCATTTATTCGTGTTTTTACTTTCTTTACCAACAATAACTAAAAAAAAAAAAAAAAAAACTGACAACACTTACTAGCAGTTGTCAGAGTTCATTTTTCTTACTTAAGTCCTAGAGTCTACCAGTAGAAGGTTTAAAAAATTTAAAGTACCAGTACCAGAGGATTGGGGAAATTGGTATTCCAAATATACTATTCCTTCATTTGTATTTCTTATAAAAATCACCTTGTTCCCGCCTGACTTTTTATCATCTCAAAAAACAAGACAATTAATAAATTGCATACTAATTCTCTAGTAGGGAAGAGAAATACAAAGAAAGTGTTTCCACTGTTTGTTAAATATGTTTCTAATAAATATAGCATCCTTATATGACAGACGTACCAGGCCCTTCTTAGTTCTAGTCCTTATTTAAAAATAGTTCTCATTGACTAGACCAAACAAGTCAAAAGGGAAGAAAAAGCAGACAACTAATGACAGTTTTAGATTACTTTTTAAAAAGTAATAAATAAAAATAGACTTCATATTTTAGACAGCTCTAGGTTCACAACAAAATTGGCCAGATTATGTTTAATTCATTTTTCCTGAATCCAGGTTTATACAAAAATTAAGGTAACAGCAGTGATAAGAGAGAGAAAACATTTTTAAATGTTTGTTATATAAAATTATAAAAACACATCTATTTGAAAAGGATGCATAAGAGTCAAGGGTTCATTTGCTCATTCATTCACTCAACAACAAAACATAATTTGTACTCTTACAGAATATTACAGAACTATGGTCTACCATAGTACTCAGACAAGGCATTACAGATTCCTAGTTTAATAACTGAGTAGGATTATAACCTTGTTAACTGAAAGGTGGAAGATATGGGTGAAGAGATAATAAAGATCCCAACATTAGACCATCTAAGTTTCTCGGGGTTACTTAAGCTCATCATTTATCAAGTAAACACAAATTAATACCAATGAGATACCACACATCAGAAAGGGTAACATTAACAACACTGACAATGCTAAGTAGTACTGCATATGTGAAAGGACTGGAACTCTCATATGCTGCTGCTGATATAAATGTAAAGAGATTCAATCACTTCATAATACTGCTTGGCTATATCTCCTAATGTGACTCAATAATTCTACTGTTAGCTATATACCCCTGGAAAATGAGTGCCTATGATCACCCAAAAATTACCAATGAGGATGTTCATATTAGTTTTATTCATAATAAACAAAACTAAAAATATCCACAAGTCCATCAACAGGAGACTGGACAAATAAATTGCTATATAGCCATATGATAGATCACTGCAATTTAAAAAAAGAATGAACTACTAATCCTATCAACAATATCAATGACTATCACAAACATGTTGAATGCAGGCAGCCAGCCATAAATTAGTTTATGATTTCATGTAAATGAAATTCAAAAACAAGGAAAAGAAAGTGACAGAGTAAGAAAAGTAGTTACCCTTGAGATAGTCTTTCTGAGTGAGAGATGTTACGTATCTTCATTTGGGTAGTAATTATAAGTGGGTATTCATTTGTAAAAATTCATAGAATGGTACACTTAAAATGTCTGTATTTTTAAACATGCATTCTAGACTTCACTTAACAAAAAAATGTTATAGGAAAAATAAAGCATAATTAAAAATTAATAGACAGTAAATATAGTATGTATTTAAGCCATACAAATAGGCGGAAAAACATAAGATTATATAATTCAACCCACATTGATCAGTGATGATATTAAATGCAACTGAACTCAAAACTCCAATTAAACCATTTCCAGATTAGATTCAAAATACATACACAAACCAATGTGTGCATGCTCGTGTGTGCATTCTCTCCCTCTCTCTCTATTTAAATCAGAGAGGGGAAAGGTTTTCTTTTATCATAAATTAGGTAAAAATAACAGATTATAGATAGCATAAAAATAAAACGAAGTGTAAGAAGAAAATACAAGTGAATATCAATCATTATCGTTCTGGAGTACAGAAAGTCTACCCTAGTCTGTTAACAATTTATACTTCTTCTTTTCTTGATGATGTCCAAAAAATCATCAAATAGGTTCACAAAATGAGAATTTCTGAAACATACACAAATACAAAACCTATAAGGAAAATTTACACATGAATCTTTTTAAACTGGGTAAAATATTTGCAATTAATATAATTTGAAAGTATTCATGTTAAGAGTTTGTTCAAAACAATAAAAAGATTAACAACTGATGGCCGGGCGCAGTGGCTCACACCTATAATTCCAGCACTTTGGGAGGCCAAGACGGGTGGATCACCTGAGGTCAAGAGTTCCAGACCAGCCTGGCCAACAGAGTGAAACCCTGTCTCTACTAAAAATAGAAAAAATTAGCTGGGGGTGGTGGCAGGCATCTGTAATCCCAGCTACTTGGGAGGCTGAGGCAGGGAGAATCGCTTGAACCCGGGAGGAGGAGGTTGCAGCGAGCTGAGATTGTGCCATTGCATTCCAGCCTGGGCAACAGAGCAAGACTGCTCAAAAAAAAAAAAAAAAAAAAAAATTAACACTTGAACTTTCAAAACTGGGACTATTAAAAAGTAACACATACAGACAAATGATTAAATGTTACACTTCACATATATTAAGGGAATGCAAATTAAACCATAAAAATAGTGTTCTTGACAAAAAAAAAGAGTGTTAATATGTGGTCTTGTAGGGAAAGAGTAATGATAATGCTGCTAATAGAATGTCAACTGGCAGACATTTTCTGGAGGGTAATTTACTAATATATATCAAACACTGTAAAATATACATTACCTTTGGTGCACCCAAATCATTAATCCCAGTGAAATAATTACATGAGTTAATAATTTTCATTGCAACATTACAAATAATACCGAAAATGGAGACAAAGTAAATTTCTAACAGCAGTGAATTGTTAAAATAACTGATATATTTTTATGGCAGAGTATTCTCCAGTAAATAGGTTTTGTTTATTTATGTTTACTAATATAAAAAATGTTAATGATATATTACCATCTAAAAGAATGCTGGTTTATAAGCCATGAATGTGTATATGTGTATGGGTATTCATAATGGCATATTCCTTAATAGACAACCATGCAGCCTGTAAACTTCTCAGCAGAATGCCTGGCCAGGCAAATGATAACTGAAGCAAATCAGGCAGCCACTCATCAGATCACTCCTAACTTCATGGAAAGTAAAAAGAAGGTGACTTGGGTTAAATATTCCTGCTTTTCCTGAGATCAAAAGTACTTAAGTCCCAAATCAGCAATGTAATAATATAATATGAGAAACAGTCTTTGATTATACTTATGTCTTTCATTTCTTCCCATACCCTTACAATAAACTCATGAAGAGTTATTATCTATCCATCCACTCAGCTATCTGAAGTAACTGAACTATTAATCTCTCTTCAGGATTTCACATTAAATGCTCCTTTTCAGGACTCAAAAAAAACTCTAGGCAATCTAACTTCCAATAGATTCCAACACTTTCATGATATCAGATGAGGAAATCAATGCCAAGAGAATCATGATAATGAATAAATTAAATGTAGAAATTATTCAATATCAAATACTTTCCTAATTTGTTTAATCATGTAAGTGAGTAATATAACATTCCAATCCCCAGAGTTCTGTATTCCGATTTTCACAATAAAAATCACTTTTTCTTACCTAATCCATATAACTTAAACGTTGGGCCTACAATGCCATATTTCATATTAAATACAGCTTTTTACATGCATAGAAAACATTTTACTTGGAGTCTTCACACAAGTTAAAACACTTGTCTCAAATGAAACATCTGCTTTGCCAGCAAATGTTTCAAGTTTGAAGACATTTGTTTCAATAATCTTCGAAGAAACCAGCATTTTTCTTGATTTAAGGCCAAGTACTCTTTAAAAAATTTAACTCTACTAAATCTTTTCAATCAGAAGCCTTATTCACTGGTAGAAATCTGTATTCACAATAAAATGTCAGATGCTAATTCCTTCTTTACAAAACATATATTGCATTTCACTATTTTAACACAAAGTTCATGTAAAATATTTTCAAACTTCAAATACATATTGTTTCACATACTGTCAGTATTATTTATAAAAGAATACCAAATAAATTAACAAAGTAGAAGATTAAGAAATTACTACAATGGGAATTCAGCTTTTATTTATACAGCATTGTCCTTCTGGCATATCTATCTAAGAATTATTACATTTATAAAAGAAAGGAAAAAAAGTTTATCAATTTATGCCTTCTCCATTTTGAAAATGTTATTGAAAGGTTTCGACTTTTGATACCCACTGTCCAGCTATTCCACTCTGACAAGAATAACAGGCAGTACTTACCGAGTGTATATTTTGTGCCAGACAGTTTTCTAAGTTATTTCAAATGAATGTTTTATTTTTCACAGGAACCATACACAGTAACATCATAACTCCATTTTACATGCAAGGCAACTGAATCTCACAGAGCCAAGGTGAACTGCTAAAGATCAGATGGGTAATAACCGGCAGAACTAGGCAAGTGCACTTGGCTACAAAGACCACACATAACATTGTCTCCTGAGATTGCATACCATTTGAAGCAATACTATACAATCAAAAAAATTAATAGTGCAGAAGAGTGAATGGTAATGACAGCAAGTACTTATTAGGTACCAGGTGCTATTCTAAACATTTCCCAATATTAACTAATTTAACCCTTATTATACTCCTATACTAATTTTATAGATGATGAAACTGGTACATAGAGGAGTAAAGTAACATGCCCAGGGGCATAGCTAGTAAAAATTGTAAGGCAAGGATTCTGACTCAGACACTTTGGTTCCACAGTCAAGCTTTTAATAACTACATTAGAGAAAAAGGCATTTAAAACTTTTGCTAGGTACAACAAAATACAAACAGTATGACTGTAATTCTGTAAGAAAAGAAAAACCATATAAACACAAGAAGCACCTTAGAAAGATACAAGCCAAGAGATTAACAGTGTTTATCCTCAACAGCAGGATTACACAAGAAATTCTTTTGTCTTCTCCAAGTCTATCTGTATTTTTAAAATTTTCTAAAATTAATATATTTTTTTGAAATATCAAAATACAAATTTTAGTTTTAAAAAATCTATGATTTCCTTCCACCACTGCCATTATTCCAGCCTTCATTACTTTTTATTCATTAAATGATCTTATGTTCAGTCTTTTTCCTCTTCTTAAACTCCTTACTAATATTAAATTGACCTCCCTACAGCAAAATTTGTGACTTTATTATAGTATCATATCATCATCTAATAAAAATATACATATAAATATTTGTTTGCATGTTTATTTTCTATCTCTTACACCAATATATGAGATTCTTGAGGACAAGAATTTGTCTTGTGCATCAAGAGCAGAGCAGAATTACAGTGATCTAAGAAAATGATAGTAGTGGTCAAGTTTAGGGCAATAGCAGAAGAACAAGAGCTAAATATATCTTAGACAATTCTGTATATAAGTTCAATGGGGATTGGTGATTTAATAGAGGAAAGAGTAAGAAAGAAGTCTGAAGGTGATACTCAGATTTTTGACTTTGGCAAACTATGTGCTTATACCAATTACTGAGACCTGAGGAGATGCAGGTTTGAGAAAGTTAACAAGTTGTTTGGGAAATTTTTAACTGATGCCTGTAAGAATTCCAAAGAAAATCTTCGATACATAGAAAGATGTATGGTTTTACAGTTCAAAATAGAGATCTGAAAAATATATTTGTCTGGAAATTAATATTTGAGTCCCTACTTCATACTGTATACATTATAACAAATTTGAAATAGTGCTGTATATTACAGTAAATTCCAAATAGGGTCAGTATTTAAAGGTAAAAACAACAACAACAATGCAGTATTAGATAAACCTTGGTTATAATAAAATGTAGTGGAAAAACATTGTTAACTATGATTCAAAATCTGATCTGAGGTTACATGATCTCAAGTTCAGTGGTCTTTGCATGACATTTCAACTACATTCATTATTTCTTTATTTGTCCTCTCATTTTAAAATTAATATTCACTCCCAAAACTCCACTTAAGCTTTATTAAGAAATTTTACAAAGATATAAATTTCCAAGAACAAAGATGAGAGGTGTCAACAAGTGCTCAAAGATGAAACAGAACATAGTGGAAACCTACTAGTCCAAGCGAGCCAAAGTGGGGGCTAGCTTCTCCAGAAGGCAGAAGAGATGGGATAGAAAAAGGAGGAATGGTTGGAATTCTGCATAAGGAGTAGTTTTGTCAGAGCTGTTTAAACTAGAGCGACTCCATCTTGAATAGGGGCTGAGTAAAATAAGGCTGAGACCTAGAAGGTTAGTCTTTCTAGGTCACAAGATGAGACAGGAGGGCAGCACAAGATACAGGTCACAAAGACCTTGCTGATACAATAGTTTGCAATAAAGCAGCTGGCCAAAACTGACCAAAACCAAGATAGCAGTGAAAATGACCTCTGGTCCTCCTCACTGCTCATTATAACTAATTATAACGCATTTGAATGCTAAAAGACACTCTCACTAGCACCATGATAGTTTACAAATGCCATGGCAACATCAGTAAGTTACACTATATGGTCTAAAAAGGAGAGAAACCCTCAGCTCCGGGGACTGCCCACCTCTTTACCAGAAAACTCATGAATAATCCACCCCTAGTTTAGCATGTACTCAAGAAATAACTGTAAGTATTATCAGTCAAGCAGCCCAAGCTGCTGCTCTGCCTACGGAGTAGCCATTCTTTTATTCCTCTGCTTTCTTAATGAACTTGCTTTCACTTTATGGACTTGCCCCAAATTATTTTTGTACACGGTCCAAGAACCCTCTCTTGGGGTCTGGATTGAGATCCCTTTCCAGTAACAGTTTCACCCCCAACCCCTTCCTCTCCTCATGCCTTCTAAGAGACAAGAAATTCATTCTCTGAAAAAGCCAACCAGGAAAACCTAGGTTCTAGGTTACCAGGCACAGCAGAGGTCAGAGAAAATGAAATAAAAGCAACTGAGTGCAAGTCCCCGTCTTGTACTCTGGGACCACAGGGACCTTCCTTGACTTGGTTCTGAGCAGCCTACTACTACCTTCTGATGAGAGATTAGAGAATTCTCTGGAAAATCTCATCAGTGGAAGAGAAAAGACCTACAGGCACTAAAATTTAGATTCTCCAAAACAAAGTAACCAGCTGTCAGCCTAGTCACTCAGTAGAGATGCCCAACAGGTCCCACATACTACCCCCACACCAGAGCAGCCTTACTCAACCACCCACTCAACCAAGGTTAATCAGAGTAGAAGAGAATCATTAGTAAATAAGCAAACACAAATTTTGCTTGTGTTCAGGCTATAGGAAAAATTTTCAAAATCACTTTATTTAAAACAACAATACTCTGCTGCAAAAGTAAGAGAATAGAATGATTATCTAGTAAGAGTTTGCATTGGGTTTTGAAAACCAAGTGCTTGTAAAAAAAAAAAAAAAGGCTTATATTAACTTTGAATTATATTATTCACATAGCTATAGATTTATGATTAATGTAGTTATCTAAACAACGTTTCAAAATGCAGGTAAATAGCTTAAGAAACAAGAGTGCTTACTATGTGTTTCTTATGTTAAAAACATAGTGTTCATCATTCAAAAAAAATGACTAAGGAATTTCAAAACAAAACTGAAATCACCTCCTGTGATTCCATAGCCAATAATTTTGGTATATCATCTTTCAGGTTTCTAGACGTAGATCAACATTTCAATGCTTGTATTCTTCTATATCAATTGCCTTTAACTCCTAATATAATTTTTTAAATAATGTATATTATAGAAACATGAAACTAGTAAAAATCTTCAAATTACAGTATCAGTTTTAAATCTAAAGCTTTCAAAGATTTGAACAACCAAGATGAAAAAAATATCTAGGGAATCTTTATTCTGTGAAGTTGTCAAAGTACTTGTAAAATAACAGCCACAACTCCTGAATTGTTTGACCACTAATATCCATATCTAGTTTTATGAATACAGAATTCAGATTTCTCTGTCAAATTTATTCCCCCCTCACAACAGTAATGATGATTGCTTTGTCTAACTTCTTACCACTATTTACCTATATTATTACAGAAACATTTTAATCAATATTCTCTTTCAGTTTCTTCATTTTGGTCTACCCTCCACTTTACCTTGTGAAACATCATCTCAGCAAAAGAAATATGGGCATGTGTCTCTTCTACTTCAAAAACTTCAGTGATTTCTTTTTGCCTACAGGTTAAAGTCCAAATTCCCTACTGTGGCCCAAAAGTCATTCTAATCTGGTCCTGACCTACCTCTAGTCACATGCATCAGTCTTCTGTCTTACACTCTAGCTTCTCTGCATTGCCTCTGTTTTTGGTGTCAGCATTTTCTCATCTGCTGTTTTATCTGCTGCAATGTCTTCTCCATGTAAATTTTAAAATGGTGTGATAAATACCATTTTATGGTGTAGAATACACTAACATTCCACAAATATGTTATATAATATACAATTCAGGTACATGAGACCATGGGTATTATTTGCACTACAGTTTGTGTTTTTCCGTATTTTAAAATTTCTCCTTAACAAAAAGCATCACGTAAACTACTGATTCTGTTTGCTCTAAAAGAACAAGAGTGAACACAAGATTATGTTCATTGCTTACCCTACTGGATATGATCTACTTAACAAAGATTTCTGATCTTTATAATTTTTTTTCATTATTCAACTGCAACAGTAATTGCTTACTTGCTAATGAAATTAGTTTACATATGCTTGTCTATCATTCTACACTGGACTGTGAGCTCCCTCAAGGATGAGGATGGGGATGATGTTTTCTTATTTTTTCTTTTAAACATCCATGCTTAAAAATAGAAGTGTTCAGTAAATATGGACAAAAAGAAAGAGGGCTAAATAAAGGATGAAAGGGAAGAAAACCAGAGGAAAACAAAGAAAAAGAAAGTAAAAAACTGATGTCAGTATAGGAATCTTTCCCCAAACGTGTATTAAAAATAATGAATTACAGGTTTTAAATAATCTTCATTTCGATCTTCTAACTTTAAGTCTAAAAAAAAATAGACTTGTGCATTCCTGTCTTTTAGAATATAAAAAGGTTTTATAAAATCAAGGCCAACCAATTTTTGTCCACTGTTTCAAAAACTAAATATTAAACTACGGAAAGAACCTCAATAAAAAAGTTAACTAATGTTGAATAAAAGAAAATCTAATAGCAGATAAAGTTGGTAAGGTGTTGAAATAACATCTGAGAAAGATTATAGGATTTTGTCATTACATACAGTATAAATTTATATATTTTTTCATATCTACTATCAAAATACTCTCCATATACAGGTGAATCTCTTATTGTGAGACTCTGTGTTAGTAAGTGTTACTCCATCTCATCTTATGTACACTGCAGAGACTAGATGATCTCTTAGGCTCTCATTCCTTAGCATCAAATGACTTATACTTACATAATTAGATGTTCCCAGCTGGAATATTGAATCCTGGAGGTCTGTTAAAACTCAGGGACAGTTAAAAGATTATCCTCATGGAGATGAAAGTGCAGTGGTGATAACAATGTTGAGAATTCAGCACCAACAAGACTGAAAATCCAGTAGAGCTGAACCAGTGACAGATTCCCAAGGTGGACTATTTGGTGGCATGACCCTGGTTGTGTGGTTCTCCCATGTTCCTGCTAACTCTGAAAGCTACTCAACCTACTTCAATAAATTCCTTTTCTGCATAAGATAGCCAGAGTCAGTTTCTTGCTTGCAGCCAAGAGTTCTAACTCATAGACCCACAAAATATACCCACTCCAACTCCCACTGTAATAATTAGCCACATTCGTTTGTTTAATAAGCAAAGATCACTCAAAGTTCCTGGAAGCTCCATTATTTAATGACTGTGTCTATCAATACCAAACTTCCTAATTCAGAAAGACAAACAAAAGAACAAAAGAATAACAAATACAATCAAAAGGTTAGGTCAGAAGTGTTGGGTACAGAAAAAAATAAATGAACTATACATTTTCAGTTTCAGGTTTTGTTTCATTTTGTTTTGTTTTTGAGACAGTCTCACTCTGTCGCCCAGGCTGGAGTGTAGTGGCGCAACCTCGGCTCACTGAAGCTACCACCTCCCGGGTTCAAGCGATTCTCTTGCCTCAGCCTCCCAAGTAGCTGCGACTACAGGTGCACACCACCACACCTGGCTGACTTTTGCATTTTTAGTAGAGACCGGTTTCATCATGTTGGCCAGGCTGGTCTTGAACAACTAACCTCAAGTGATCCACCCGCCTCGGCCTCCTAAAGTGCTGCGATTACAGGCGTGAGCCACCAGGCCTGGCCAGTTTCAGTAATTTTTTTATGGTGAAGTCCCAGCCTAAGATTTCAGAACCACTTAAAAGTAACTTAATAAAACATTACAAATGAATCCTGAACCAGAACCAAAGTTCTCCAGAATTGAGAATATAAACTATACATTATAGCTCATACTATCAAAAATGAGGATGATGACCAAGAAGAAAGCTACAAAGATATAAAATGTGCTAGGAAATTTGTCTTCTGTCCCTCACTTTACTTTTACCAAGACATGTCCTGTGTATTTATATTGCTTTCCAGACTAACCAAATGAAACCATAAATTCACATTATCTTTGAAAACACAGAAACTAACCCTACATCATATCCAAGCACTAACTGCAGAGAATCAATCAGCATAAAGACTAGTGTTTGTACAAGGAGAGAAGAAGAAGAAAATGTTGAGTTTACAATACAATCTCTATCAAAATTCTAGTGTCATTTTTCACAGAAATAAAAAATGCAATCCTTAAATTCACATGTGAGTTACAAAAGACCATGAATAGCCAAAGCGATCTTGAGCAAAAATAACAAAGCTGGAAGAATCACATTCCCTGATTACAAAATACATTATAAAGCCATTGTAACCCAAACAGTATGATAGTGGCAATAAAAACAGACATATCAACCAATTGAACAGAATAGAAAGCCCAGAAATAAATCCACACAGTTAAGGCCAATTGATTTTATACAAAGGTGCCAAGACCACAAAATGGAGAAAAGACAGTCTCTTTAATGAGGGGTGTTGGAAAAACTGCGTATCTTTGTACAGAAGAATAAAACTGGATCTTTATTTGAGACTATATGCAAAAATCAACTCAAAAACTGAAGACATAAATGTACTATCAGAAAATACAAAATCCATTAGAAGAAAATATATGGGAAAAGCTCCATGACATTGAACCAAGCAATTTTTTTAATACAACCCTTAAGCATAGGCAAAAAAATCAAAAATAGACAAATGGGATTGCCTCAAACTAAAATGTTTCTACACAGCAAAGGAAATAAATAGTTGTAAAGAAACAACCCAGAGTTAGAGAAAATATTTGCAATCCATACATCTAATAAGAAGTTAACATCTAAAATACGTAAGAAACTCAAAGAACTCAATAGCAAGAAAACAAGTAAACCAATTAAAAAATGGACAAAGAACATAAACAGATATTTCTCTCTCTCTCTCTCTCTCTCTCTCTCTATATATATATATATATATGACTAACAGTTCCATGAAAAAATGTTCAATATCACTAATCAATAGAGAAATGCAAAAAACTACAGTGAGATATCACCTTATAACTGTTAGAATAGCTATTAAGAAAAAGATGAAAAATAACAAGTGTTTTTGAGGATGTGGAAATAGTAATTCTTGTCCTTTGTTGGTGGGAAGGTAAATTAATAAAACCATTATGAAAAACTGTATCGATTCCTTAAAAAACTAAAAGTAAACTACTATATGGCCTAGCAATTCACTTCTAGATGATACAAGATAATTGAAATCAATATATCAAAGAGATATCTGCTCTCCCATGTTCACTGCAGCATTAGTCACAATAACCAAGATATGGAATCAACCTAAATGTCTACCAATGGATAAATGCATAAAGAAAATGTAGTACGTATATATAATAGAAAATTACCCAGCCTTTTAAAAACAAGAAAATTCTGTCATTTGTAACAACATGGGATGAACCTGGAGGACATCATGCTAAGTGAAATTAACCAGATACTGCATTATTCCATTTATATGTAGAATCTAAAAAAGTGCAACTCATAGAGTTAGCGAGTAGAAAAGTGGTTACCAGAGGCTCAGGAAGGAGGGAAGAAATGGAGAGATGTTGCTCCAAGGGCACAATGTTTCAGTAAGACAGGAGTAATAAGTCTCTGAGAACTATTGCATAGCAGGATGACTAAGTTATTAATAATATATATTTCAAAATAGCTAAGAGAGTTAATTTCAAATGTATCACCATAAAAAATAAGTGAGGTGATAGACACGTTAACTGGCTTGATTTAATCATTCCATATTGTACATATGCAGGAAAACATTACATTGTATTCCATAAGTATAAATTATTATAATTGGTCAATTAGAAATAACACTTTTTTAAAAATTGAGATAATTATAAACTAATTTTCGAAAGTGAAATAAAATCATGTATGGCTCAATATGGGGGAAATTACAAATTATGGCACAATGTCAGTTTCACCCTCTTTCAAGCAGAAACATACATATTCCTTTTAAATAAACACATTCTACAGTATTAATAGCGAATTAAAACAGTGGTCATAAGGTACTCATAGACCCTGGAACTGAAGGCAATTGTGGTTCAGTATTTCTTGTTTTATGACATCCCAGGAGAATGATCACATGATAACATCACTTCCTAATGTGTATTTTTAAGTAGTCATTTTGTTCACAGATAAGCAATTGTGTGTGTAAGCTCCTGCATATGTTTGTTTGTGTGTGTAATAAGTTAAATATCAAAATAAGGTACCAAAAATTAGTGATTTTATTTTGGCAATAATCAATCACCAAAGCTATACATGCGATATTTTAATGTTTACATTTTCTTCTGAATTACAATTACCTCTAAAATTGATATTTAACTTAAAAAATAAATGTAATCCCATTAATTATAAAGTAAAAAAAAATTTTGGATTGGTTCTTAAAAAATACAAACAGAATATCTCCAAAAGAGACATAAATTATAATTTAGAAAATGTATTAAAATTATAACTTTCTAATACAAGAGGGGACATATGTTCAGTTTTGGCAAGTTTTCAAATTGAGGTTCCTACTTTAGTGAACAAGGAAAAAGCTTCCAGGCTACAGAAAAAAAAAGGACATTAAAAAATTAACAATAAAAATAACTCACTAAATTTTAGTTAAAGATAAAAATGGGGGCGGGGCGGGAAAAAAAAAAAAGATAAAAATAAAGTATATTAAGTTCTTAGGGTATAAGCTATTTGGGGGCTATCGATTCTGGTGGAAAATTAAATAGATAAATTTTTTTTTGCCTAAGTCATTGAAGGTGAGGAAATACATTTAATTGTGTAATCTCCATAGAAATACACACACACAGAGAGGGGAGGGGAGGGAAGAGACGATATCAGTAAGAAGATGGATCTTATTAGAAAGATCTATACAAAATTAAATAACCAAGTAACAGCATGGGGAGACAGTTACAATAAGAAAAATTTGGAACAGATTTTAAATGACAGCAAAAGCAGTGCTGCTGTAGAATGAAGTTCTGGCAACAGGTGCAGAAAGATGAGCACGTGGGAAAAAGACCATGAAGCCTGACAGAATTCTGGGAATAAAATAATAATATTTAGAATTTATGCCATACTCTTTTTTCTTGAAGCATTTTACACTCATCAACTAATTAATCATCAAAACACCCACATGAATATTTCTCCACTCATTATCACACCAAAAAATGAGTTGCTTCTTCTTGACTATATATTACAAATCAAAGTTTAAATTTTTCCACTTTTCACATTAAACTTTTCAGCAATATCTGTCTTTTCATCTAGAACTAATTTAATCATTACATTTGGAATTTTCTACATATTCTATTGCTCCAAACAAATCAAAAATTAGATTGCTTATTTCCAATAGATTCCCTTTGAGAACACAGGATTTATTAAAACAACCTATACCATGTTTGCTTAAGCTAAAAATACTATCTGTTTGATAGAATACAGATGGTCCCCAATTTATGATGGTTTAACTTAAATATTTTTAACTTTACTATGGTGTGAAAGTTATATGCTTTCAGTCAGAACCATACTTTGAATACCCAAACATTCTGTTTTTCACTTCCACAGTGCATTCAATAAATTACATTAGATAATCAACACTTATTATATTATTACAAAATAGTTTATTTATCTACTATAAAATAAGCTTTGTTTGATGACTCTGTCCAAATGTAGGCTAATATAAGAGTCCGGAGCACATATAAGGTAGGCTAGGTTAAGCTATGATGTTCAGTAGGTTAGGTATATTCAATACATATTTTACTTATAGTATCTTCAACTTATGATGGTTTTATGAGAATATAACCCCATCATCAGTCAAGGAGCATTTGTATATTAAAGTTCAGAATAGCTAATGGATAAATAAAAAGCATATTGAAAATTTCTAGAAAGTCTCATGAAAACACATGCTTAGGTCATTATCTTGGGTTTTGCAACATTATTGAATAACCATTTCCCAAAAAGTTACTAATGATCAAATCTAGGGGCCTTTCCTAAACTGCTCTGAAGCTTGTGATACTACCTACCATACTCTCATTTTTAGCCTTCCAAGACAATGTAAACACTAATTTACTCTTTCACCTAACTGCTATTTGCTTCTTGTTACAGTTGCCTCCAAAATTAATGAGCACCTGAAGAATCCTTCCTTTGGAAGAAGGCTCTAGAGCCAGGCTGTCTGAACCTGTATCCAAACTCTACAAGTTGCTAGCTGTCTGAACTACAGCATCCTCTCGGTGAGTCAGCTGTTTCACCTGCAAGAAGGAGATGTTGGTAATAACAGTATTTATTTTACAGAGGATTTGAGAGAAATATGTGAAAAAATATATGTCAAAAAGAGGAACAGTGCCTGGTACATAATAAACGTCAACAAATGTTAGTAGTTATGATGTTAAATTTTATAATTACTATCCTCTTTATTTGTAATATCATCTAATCTAATGGCTTCAATAATTCCTGCTCTGTAAGTGACTCTGAAAACTAAATCTTGTTGACATAACCTTATCTGAAATTGTAATTCTCATTTTCAACCACCTGCTGAGTATTTCCATCACACTACATTGTCAACAGCACAAATTCAAAAGATCCCAGACTGAACACACCGTGCCAAAATTATCACTCCTCCTATGTTCTTTTTTTCTAGATGTAAAATTTCAAAATTCAAATTATATTTTCATTATTACCACACCCTTTGTGACAACCTAGACAATTACTATAATATTATAATTAAAATAAGGCCAAACTCATTTTCTCCAATTTCACAGGATATAATTTGTCTTCTCATGTTTTTCTTTCTTTGGCTAAAATTATTTCCCTTTTGCTTAAATCAAAAACTAATAAATGTGACCTGTTATTACTTATTCTAACATCACTTTTTATTCTAGTGTCCATTTGGACATCAGTTCTTTCAATTTGGTAGCCTATTCATAATAAATTACTTATGATCTTCCTACTTTTCTTAACTCCAAACATCCATAGATGCAAACAGGCCAAGGCAGGTGGATCACTTGAGGACAGGAGTTCAAGCCAGACTGACCAACATGGTGAAATCCAATCTCTACTAAATACATGAAAATGAGCCAGGGTGGTGGCCTACACCTGTAATCCCAGCTACTTGGGAGGCTGAGTCAGGAGAATCATCTGAACCCGGGAGGAAGAGGTTGCAGTGAGCCGAGATTACACGCCTGCACTTCAGACTGGGCAAGAGAGCAAGACATAGTCTCAAAAAACAACAAAAAAATAAAAAAGAAAAAAAAGGAAGGTGCATACATCTGACTATATCACTGTTGTCTTTCATTTGTGTACTGTAATACTTAATGTAATTTACTTTGGTTTTATTTAATTATGGCTAATATATTAGATTGATATTTTACTGTATCTGACTATATTTTCAAGGTAAGGGGGTGGCATCTGACTATATTTTCAAGATAAGGGGGTGGCCACAAAATATTTATTACAAAAAAAGAATATTGGGTCTGATATGATTGAGAATCAATAACCTAAACAAAGGGCTACATAAATAAGTTACATTGTCTTGCTAGGCTTATTAAAGGGAGGAAAATTTTACTATTGGTTTATTATTACAGTTGTGTACTACATTTATGTAGAAGAAATGGAGCAATGGTAATTGTTACCATTATCTTTAAGATTTTCAAAAACCTATGCTATTATTCCAAAATCTCACTCACATATTGATATCACAGGCACAAGTTCTTCGGCAAATTTAAGTATACCAACTCCAATGTATTAAAATGTTTTTAAAAAGTAACCAAGGTTTTTTTTTCCCCCCTAAAGCAGCCAGGGTCACAAAAATAAATAAATAAATAAATTCAGTAGATCAATATTTAACCATGAACTTGTATTTATAAAGAATATAAAGGAAATCATTCTTGAAGAAATTAAGCTCTACCAAAATACTAATCCTGAAACTTAAGCCAGGTCTTTAGTTGTGGAATCCTATTGTCTTACATAAATAATTCTGAAAGTAGTATTATAACCTAGTATTAAGAGTAGGATCATGTCATCAATTCCTCCTTATTTTCCAACAATAGGCTTGTATTAGGGTTCTCTAGAGGGACAGAACTAATAGAATTCGTGTGTGTGTGTGTGGTGTGGTTGGTGTGTGTGTGTGTGTGTGTGTGTGTGTGTGTGTATAGGCAAGCTTATTAAGTATTAACTCACACAATCACAAAGTCCCACAATAGGCCATCAGCAGGCTGAGAAGCAAGGAGAAACCAGTGCGAGTTCCAAAACTGAAGAACATGGGAGTCCGATGTTCAAAGGCAGGAAGCACCCAGCACAGGAGAAAGATGTAGGCTGAGAGGCTAAGCCAGTCTCTCTTTTCACATTTTTCTGCCTGCTTTTTTATTTTAGCCATGCTGGCAGCTGATGAGATTATGCCCCCTGAGATTGAGGATGGGGTCTGCCTTTCCCAGCCCACTGACTCAAATGTTAATCTCCTTTGGCAACACCCTCACAGACACACCTAGGATCAATACTTTGTACCCTTCAATCCAATCAAGTTGACACTCAGTATTCACCAACACAAGTTCACCCCTTGTCAACTTGAACACATACACATCTCCTGAAATCATACATAATCTTCAAATAAAGATAATAATGTCATAATTATGCCTAACATAACACAACTATCCTCATACAACCAAAATCACACCAATCCCCAACCTAAATATTATTACATAAAGTTACAATACTTAAATGCTGATGTGAAGTCAATAAATCTTAAGTCACATGATAAAGAAGAAAGGAAATAAAATGAAGATATTTTCTTAGTTCAAGTGTATCCATGCCCAAACATGTTTTTAATAAAAGAAGGAGAAAAGACTCATGACAATTACATTCCTCATTTCTGTAGCTGGTAGCATGGACATTAATAGCTGGTATCGATGACTACCTTCTTCTACTACCCATTCTGGATTCCCTTTGCCTTCAGCAAGCACCTCAGCAAGTTGTGATTTTTTTTCCTGGTGGAGTGATTCAAACCTTCATTCATGAAGGGTCTGGATCATTTGTAGTCCTGCCTGGATTAGGCTGCTGGAGTTTCCATTGACCTTTATCACAGGGTATGGTAATACTAAGAGATACCCTAATGGATCTCCTGTATTCCACACATAATCTTCCTTATTTCCATTGCAGTGTAACAGGCTAATTTCATCTTGATAGTCCAGGTCAATCACCACAGTAAACACTGTAACTACCTTCTTAGCCTGTTCACTTAAATGTAGGAGGAGCACAAAGTATCCAGGTAGCAATCTTAAGTTCCAGTTTAATTGAATCATTGTTGTTGTCTCCTGGTGGCAGCATTCCTCCCTCTAGAACCAAGACCTCTTTGCCAGCAGAACATAATGTTGCAGGAACAGGAAGCAAAAATCTTGCTAGGGGATCACTAAGGGTGATGGTAAGTTTTGTCACTTCCACTTCCACCCCTTGATTCCTGGACCCATGTATCCCGGCTATGGGAGAAACAGTATCATTGTGGGTAACCCTGTGGGGCCCTATAGCCCTATATACCATATACTGGACACTGATTCAGAGCATACATGGCCTTCTGGAGAACTCTGCCCCTGCCCTGCAAAGGATTGTCACCTAGTTAGCATTGTAATTGTGACTTCAAAAGGCCATTCCACCATTCTATCAATCCAGCTGCTTCAAGATGATGGGGAAGATGGTAAGACCAGTGAATTCCATGAGCGTGAGCCCACTGCCGCACTTCTTAAGCCGGAAAGTGAGTGCCTTGGTCAGAGGCAATGCTGTATGTATCCATGACAATGGATAAGGCATTCTGTAAATCCATGTATGGTAGTCTTGGCAGAAGCACTGCGTACAGGATAGGCAAACCCATGTCCAGAATAAGTGTCTGTTCCAGTGAGGACAAACTTCTGTCCGTTCCATGATGGAAGAGGTCCAATATAATCAACGTGCTACCAGGTAGCCGGATAATCACACCAAGGAATGGTGCCATATCGAGGTCTCAGTGTTGGTCTCTGTTGCTGGCGAACTGGGCATCCGCAGTGGGTGTAGCCAGGTCAGCCTTGGTGAGTAGAAGTCCATGTTGCTGAGCCCATACATAACTTCAATTCCTGCCATCATGGCCATTTTGTTCATGGGCCCATTGGGCAATGACAGGGGTGGGCTGGGGAAAGAGGCTGATGGTATCAACAAAACAGTCACCCTATCTACTTGATTATTAAAATCCTCCTCTGCTGAGGTCACCCGTTGGTGAGCACTCACACGACATACAAATATCTTCAGTTTTTGACCACTTAGAGGGATCCATCCACATACCTCTTCTCCAAAATTCTTCATCACCAATTTTCCAATCGTGCTTCTTCCAAGTTCCAGACCATCCAGCCAAACCACTGGCTACAGTCCATGAATCAGTATATAATCGCACATCTGGCTATTTCTCCTTCCATTCAAACTACACAACCAGGTGTACTGTGCACAATCAGGTGCACTGCTTGAAGTTCTGCCCACTGGGAAGATTTCCCGTCACCACCGTCTTTCAGGGATGTCCTAGAAAGGGGCTGTAATGCTGCAGCTGTCCACTTTCCAGTGGTGTCTGCATATCATGCAGAACTATCTGTGAACCAGGCCTTAGTCTTCTCTCCCTCTGTTTACTGATCATAGGGAACTCCCCAGGAGGCCATCAGTGCAGGCTGGGGGAGAGAAGGCTGGGTGACAGAAGTGGGGACCATGGGCATTTGAGCCACTTCCTCATGTAACTAACTTGTGCCTTCAGGACCTGCTTGAGCCTGATCACGTATATACCACTTCCATTTAATGATGGAATGCTACTGTGCATAATCCACTTTATGGCTAGATGGGTCAGAAAGCATCCAGTTCATGATAGGAAGTTCAGGTCGCATAGTGACTTGATGACCCATAGTCAAACGTTCAGTTTCCACTAAAGCCCAGTAACAGGCCAAGAGCTCTCTCTCAAAAGGGGAGTAGTTATCTACAGAAGATAGGAGGGCCTTGCTCCAAAATCCTAGAGGCCTCCTCTGTGATTCACCTGCGGGGGGCCTGCCAAAGGCTCCAAACAGCATCCCTACCTGCCACTGATACCTTAAGCACCACTGGATCTGCTGGGTCATATTGACAGCAGCCTGGACATGTTGCAGAGCCTTCTCTTGTTCTGGACCCCACTCAAAACTGGCAGCCTTTCCCCTCACTCAATAAATGGGCCGGGGTAACACACCCAAATGAGGAATGTGTTGCCTCTGAAATGCAAATAGGCCCACAAGGCATTGTGCCTTTTTTGTGGATGTAGGAGGGGCCAAATACAACAACTTATCCTTCACCTTAGAAGGAATATCTCAACAGGCCCCACACCACTGGACCCACAGAAATTTTACTGAGGTAGAAGTTCCCTGAATTTTAGTTGAATTTATTTCCCATCTTCTGGCATGCAAATGCCTCACCAGTAAGTCCAGTATGTTTGCTACTTCTTGCTCACTGGATCCAATCAGCATAATGTCATCAACGTAATGGACCAGTATGATATCTTGCAGAAGTGAAAAGCAATCAAGGTCTCCCTGAATAAAATTATGACACAAAGCCAGAGAGTTGATAAACCCCTGAGGTAGGACAGTAAAGGATATTGCTGGCCTTCCTAGCTGAAGGCAAATTGCTTCCAGTGGGCCTTATGAATAGGAACGAAAAGAAAGCATTTGCCAAGTCAATGGTTACATCCCAGGTACCAGATGTGTTAACTTGCTCAAGCAATGAAACCACATCTGGTACAGCAGCTGCAACTGCAGTCACCATTTGGTTAAGCTTACAATAATCCACTGTCATTAACTACAATCCAACTGTCTTCTGCACAGGCCAAATGGGAGAGCTGAATGGGGATGACGTGAGGATCAACCCCTGTGTCTTTCAAGATGTTGATGGTGGCATAAATCTCCACAATCCTTCCAGGGATACAATATTGTTTTTGACTTAAACAATTTTTCTAGGTAGAGGCAGCACTACTGGCTTCCCTTTGGCCTTTACCATCATATTAGCCCTCACCCGACCAGTCAGGGAGCCAATGTGGGGGTTCTGCCAGCTGCTAATTATGTCTATGCCAATTATGCATTCTGGCACTAGAGAAATGACCATAGGATGAGTCCAGGGACCCACTGGACCCACTGTAAGTCAGACCTGAGCTAAAATCCTATCAATTATCTGATCTCCATAAGTCTCTACTTTAACTGGAGGATGACAACGACATTTTGCGTCCACTGGAATCAACGTCAGCTCAGAGCCAGTGTCCAATAGACCCCGAAATGGCTGATCATTTCCCTTTCCCCAGTACACAGTTACCCTAGTAAAAGACCAGATGTTTCTTTGGGGAATGATGGGATAAAGATTAAATGCATAAATTCTCAGTATTGTAGCTAGGTCCTTCCTCAAGGGGACCTGGCCTCCCCTTCATTCAAGGGGTTCTGCATCTGTAAACCAACTCAAGTCTGGAAATTGATTGAATGACCATGATTCTCTGTTTTTATAATTCAAATTAGTCTTTTGTCCATTTGACCTAGAAGTTTTCCTCCTGTATAAATTAAGTAAGAATGCAGTAGGTTTCCTGTGAATTTCACTTCTAGGAACACCATGATTAATCAGCCAATACCAAAGCTCTACACAAGTCAGACTATTCTGATTTCTACTTTGCCTCTGCTGTCCATTACGGTAGCTACACTCACCTTACTTTTGACAGGTGAGGGCCGCCACTTGGCCCCTGCCACGTCGGGATCCAATTATTCCCATTGTATTTAAATTCTGTAGTTGAGTTACTGTGGTTCCCACTGTTAGATCTCATATACAGAGAAGAGCAATTAAAGGGCTCTTCAAAGATGCAGGTGCTGCCCTCACAAAACTATTTCACAAGGCAGTGGTCAAGGGTATATCTTCTGAACCTTCCCAGCTGGGATGAGTAGGTCTAAAGTGACTAATCCACTCCCCATCCCAATCTCCCTAAGCCTTTGGATGCTTTCCTCTACATTAAACCAAGGGAGATCAGGCATTTCCAGCTTGCTCACAGTAGGCCATCTTTCAATCTACATTTCGGCTAACCAAGCAAATAAACTATTATAACTTTTTTAACTCTCCAAGCTACCACATTAAATGCAGAGTCCCTACTTAGTGGGCCCAAATCAATAAATTCAGTCTGATCCAACTCTATCTTCCTTCCACCATTATCCCACACCTTTAATATCCATTCCCAGGCCTGTTCTCCTGATTTCTGTTCACATAAATTAGAAAATTCAAGCAGTCCTTTTTGTGTATAGTACACCTCCTCATGGGTCACACTCTCAACCTCATCTCTAGGGGCCTGGACTTCAGTCTAGTTATAGGTCTAGAAGCAAACAGAGGTGTTAGGGGTGGTTCCTAAGAAGAATCAACATTATCTTGCCTGGCAACTACCTCAGGGGAGGCTACCACTGTTGCCTCAGGCAGCTCAGGGTTTTTTTTTTTCTGAGACAAAGTTAGAAAGGCTGATGGCAGTATGGGTTGGGGATGTTGCCACTACTGGGGATGGGGAAACTGTTTCTTCTGGCAAAAAAAGGTTCATCAGAGTTTACAAACTCAGTGCCCCAGCTTCATCTGGGTCCTCCCACACATCCCCATTCCAAGTTGCAGGGTCCCATTCTTTTCCAATCAATGCCCTCACTGTAACAGTAGACACCTGACAAGGCTGTGCATGCACCCATCTTTCATTGCAGGGCAGCCACTCGCATGATGAGCTTGTGTCTGATTTTCAACAATTTCAGCTGTTTCTCTCCAGGAGATAAGACTCTCACACAGGGCAGTCATATTGAGGCTCAATATCTGCTTCTGAAGCCAGGAGACAGAATTCCTGAGTTCATCATTTTCTTTCATCACTTTGTCCACTGAACTTAGGAGCAACCAACCAGTTTCTTTATTATTATTATTATACTTTAAGTTCTGGGGTACATATGCAGAGCTTGCAGGTTTGTTACATAGGTATACACGTGCCATGGTGGTTTGCTGCAGCCATCACCCCGTCATCTATATTAGGTATTTCACCTAATGCTATCCCTCCCCTAGCTCCCCACCCCCCTGATATCCCTCTCCTACCCACTGAATCCCGCAACAGGCCCCAGTATGTGATGTTCCCCTCCCTGTGTCCATGTGTTCTCATTGTTCAACACCCATTTATGAGTGAGAACATGCAGCAACCAACAAGTTTCATTATGTTCCTTGGTTTTCCACATATGGTCAAAGGTATCATGTATAGAGTCACTAAACTCCTTGCCTCTCACAAGTGATGAATCAAGAGTGTCAAATGAATTTATTTTGCATAACTATCTAAACAGTTCATGCCAAGGACTATGAGTGTTCTCCATACTATTAAAGTAGAGTCCTTAGCATTTTTGGTTCCAATCATATTAAGCAGCCAACTCCAAAAACCCCAAAAACCAACAAAAAAACTCCATCCTTAATATTCTGTTCTTCTAGAACCACTCCTGGTACCAAAATCTATATTCCTTAGCATTCTCTAGAGAGATAGAACTAATGGGGGAAAAAAATTATATATATATATACACACACACACACACATTTTTATTTTTTTTATTTTATATAAATATATTTTTTTCATTTTATATATAAATATATATATATATATATCTTTTTTTCCCCACACAATCACAAGGTCCCACAATAGACCGTCTGGAGGCTGAGGAGCAAGGAGAGCCAGTCCAAGTTTCAAAACTGAAGAACTTGGAGTCTGATATTCAAGGGCAGGAAGTATGTAGCACAGGAGAAAGATGTAGGCTGAGTGGCTAGGCCAGTCTCTCTTTTCACATTTTTCTGCCTGCTTTTTTGTTCTAACCATGCTGGCAGCTGACGAGATTCTGCCCACACAGATTAAAGGTAAGTCTGCCTCCCCCAGCCCACTGACTCAAATGTTAATCTCTTTTGGCAACACCCTCACAGATACACCCAGGATCAATACTCTGTATCCTTCAATCCAGTCAGATTGACAGTATTAGCCATCAAACAGCCTGCAAGTAAGAATCAAAATACCTTTCACAAATACAAAAATAAAGAGTTTATGATTTTAGGAATAAGGGTTAAATATCATTTATCTTATATCTATCACTGATTAAACAACCATGTTTTCAGAAACAATTTAAAGTGTCTGTTTTGCAATCTTTTGCTGTCAAGGATATTTTTCTGTCTTTATTTGTATTTCAAGGCCATTATCTTCTGATTGGAGCCACTGGATTTGCTGGTGAAGTTACCAAAGTATAAAATAATTGTCTATACTCTCATTTGTAAGTTTTTCAGTTAATGTACATAATCTTATAACACAGAAATGAGACAAATTTGTCTACAGGCAAATTTAAAAGCTCATAAAAATTATAACTTTTTGGAGTTTGTATCATCTAAAAAATAAATCTTGTACACATGTTTGGTTATCTCATTCCCTTTCCTTTCTCCCTGGGAATAAAGCCACTGGTAATTTTTAACACTTCAAAAGTAAAGAAGTTACTTAAAACATCTACAAAGTAATGACATAAATGTTTACAGGCAAAGATTTTTATCTATTTTAAAAGGTCATTTTTAAAGGCTTCAGAGATTCTATTTTATTGAATATCTACAGTCAGGAACAATTATGGTATTCTGAACCAAATATATACTTTCTTAATACACTGAAATCTATTAATGTTGAAGTCTCAAAAACATGAAATGCATTCATGACATGAATAGAAAGATGAATTTCTAACCATCTTAGTTGTTTTAAAAATAGAAAATGTCCCAAATTATATATGCCTCAATAGGGATTTCAGGTCCTCAACTCCTACTTCTTTCTCAACTGGGTACCCTTCAGGATCATGTCTTCTGTAAAGGACAAGGGATGAATGAGATTTTTTATGAGGTGACTTCCAAATCTAATTTCCCCATCCTAGAGTATACTTTAAGCTCTAAAGTATAAAGAATAGTAACAAATTAGACACACATGGGAATATACAAAACTTTCCAAGCAAAATATTACTCTTAAAGAAGAAATTTACATTTATTCAGTCTTCAACTTCAGTCATATTAGTTTCAGCCAAGTCACGTTTACCACACAAAGGATCATGCTATTAATTACTATATTTACTCTCAAATGGCATATAAGTAATCTTACAGAGACAGCCTACTTCCTAATATAATCCTTATAAGATTCTTAGTAAAAAAAAAAAAAATCTTAAAAATAATTGTTAATATTAGCTACCATTTATTTAATGCTTACTAAGAAGGAAGCATTGTCTTAAGATCATTACCAAATACATCATCTCATTAATACAGTCCTATGGGAGTTACTATCCTCATTATACTTAAGGAAATTGAGGCACAAAAAAGCCAGAATTTGAATTCACGCAGTCTTTATCCAAGACCGATCCTCTTGTCCTCTTCCCTGCATTGCCCTTTCTTCCTTGGCCCTCACTCAAACCTCCAGATCCTATATGTAATGTGGTCTCCCTACCCTCTCCCTCTCATCTCTGCTAAGAGGATCCATAGGCCGTTAAATTCAAACAGAGCACTCCAGAAATCTGGCAGAGGTGGGAAGGAAAAGACAGTTAATTCTAATAAAGTTAAAAGTAAAGAGAGAAGGATGCATTACTCAGCCTGTAAAGTAATAAGCTCCATGTTCCTGGACAGATCAAGAATCGGCTCTAAAGGCAATTTAGTTGGAATAAAGGTAGCGTTTCCTAAGGTTGATTGCATGTGTAGAGCAACATACTTAGATTAATAATAGGAATCATAACATTTTAGAGCTGGAAAACATTTAAATAATCTAGTTCAATCCTGTTCTCTCCTCTACCCCTTGTAAAAGAAGATGCTGAAACTTAGAAAAGTTAGTCATTGTTTCCTCAAGGCCTAACAAAACCAGTTAATGAACCAATGCCATATTCGTATCGGACAGCAATACATTCTAAATATCATTATGAGGACTTATTGGCTATAATACAATCCTAAACCAAAGAAAAACCTTAACAAAACAAAGGAATGAGATAAAGATAAGCTGGGACCAGTTTTCTCCTAAAATGCTACCTTAATGCTGCAGACATCTAGACATCACCTTACCTTTACCCTGCTTTCTTAATTCTCTTTTCCTTGTATTCTCAATCCTGATCCTGCCAAAATTAAATCCCATTAGGAGAAACTTCTATCTTTTGTAGCTTCTCAATGGCTCTTCCTTCCACAAAGAGCTGGATAAAATTTGCCCAGTTTTATCTCACAAATTCACTTTAAGTCTTATGCTAAAATCATCCCATATTGAGAATGACACAAATTCAAATATATAAATTAGAGAGACAATCCTTTGTGAGAGAGAACTGAGAGAAACAGAGACTCTGTATGTAAGAGGGATTTAAGGGCAGTAGCATTATTAACTACATACTATACAATCAGGCACTATAATTGGCATTTTGAGGGGTTATGTCTTAAAATCAGCACAATTCTTGTATGAGAGAGTTCTTATTATCCTATTTTATAGGCTTAAAGAAGCCAACCAACTTGTCCAAAGTGACACAGTACCAAATCACAGGCCTCTGACATTAGAACTTTATTTATTCAAGTACTTATTTGATATCAAAATTATATATTTTTCATACGCTTATTCTATAAGCTGTGATATGCCTATTTTATTCTATTAAAATCAGTTCTAGAACTAGAAGGTAAACTAGAGTTTATATCCTCATAACTAGAGCTTATTTGTACGCTTACACAATATTAATAAACAAAGCCCAAAGATATAAAGTGACTTCCCAAAGATAACGCAACACATTAATAGCAAGGCAGAAACTACAAATTGTTAAGATTTACTAAGAACGTACTGTCCTATAAGGTAGGTATACTATCCACATTGTACAAAGGAGAATATGAAAGCAATGGGAAATCAAGTGGCTTATCCAAGATTATAAAGCAAGTAACAAGAAAGAGAAAGAACACAGATTTGTCCTCAAGCAGTCTGGCTCCACAGCCTGTGTTGTTAACCACTATACTAGACTCTGCCCTTGAATTACAAATTGTACCTCCTAATTCTCTTTCCAGCTCCTCTGAAATTAAGATAAACTTTGCACTTATGAGTTACACATGAATGAATTAATAACAGAAAAATCAGGTAAGAACCCACTTTAAAAATTCAAACAGCTACATTATTTCAATTGATATTTAGAAATTTACATTAAAATGTAAATGAGTCCATTTATAGAGATTAACAGAGGCTCAAATTTTAAACCAGAACCTTTCCCAGAACTACTGATTTCTGCACTTAGCTCATCCTTCTAACTCTACCACATGGATATTTGTAAAATAAGCCTAATGATTAGATCCTCTGTCCTGAATCTGGACAATTTAGAATGCTAAATTGGGACCTTAATTGTTTCTGTTTCATGAGTCAGTGAGTATAATATTTTATCTGTTGGATTTTCTAAATGCCAATTCCAACATGTTCTGAGAACACTCTTTGCCCACTCAGTAGACTGGGTCACTGAAATAAAACTTATTAACAGTAAAATGAAATTTTCTAATTCTCTATTTTCTCTTACAAGCAACCAACAGACTAATATTTTCATGGGCTCATCTACCTACGTATCTCAATCTCTCTTTTATCTCTTCACTCTCTCTCCATTTAACCAATCCCAACTGTGTAAATCACACATTAGAATATAGTCAGTCCTCCGTATGTATGGGTTCCCCAACTATGGATTCAATTAACCAAGGATCAAAAATATTCAGAAGGAAACATTTCAGAACTTTCCAAAAAGCAAAACTTGAATTTGCCAGCATGGCGAGTACTATGTTGAATCCACTGGAATAAAGGGATGGAGAGGCATTGTATTAGATATTATAAGTAATCTAGAGCTGATTTAAAGGGGGGATGTGTGTAGTTATATCAGAGCTATTAGAACCAGAGTGACTCCATCTTGAATAGGAGCTGGGTAAAATAAGGCTGAGACACAGGAGTTATGCACTGTAAGTCACAGGATGAGATAGGAGGTTGGCACAAGATATGTCACAAAGACCTTGGTGATAAAACAGGGTGCTATAAAGGAGCTGGCCCAAAACGCACCAAAACCAAGATTGCGATGAAAGTGACCTCTGGTCCTCCTCACTGCGCATTATATGCTAATTATCATGCATTTGCATATTAAAAGACACTCCCACCAGCACCAAGACAGTTTGTAAATGCCATGACAACATCAGGAAGTTACCCTATATAGTTTAAAAAGAGGAGGAAACCTCAGTTCTGGGAATTACCCACCCCTTTCCCAGAAAACTCATGAATAATCTACCCTTGTTTAGGATATAATCAAGAAATAAAAAATAAAAATACCCAACCCACAGCCCTAAGGGCTGCTCTGCGTATAGAAAAGCCATTTTTTTATTCCTTTACTTTTTCAATAAACTTGCTTTCGAATTCTTTCTTGTGCTAGATCTCTGAACCCTCTCTTGGAGTCTGGATTGGGATCCCCTTCTTGTAACAGTTATATACAAATACAAAACCGTTTTATACAAGGGACTTGAGTATCTTTGGATTTTGGTATCCGAGGGGGTCCTGGAACCAATCCCCCATGGACACTAAAAAATGGCTGTATTTTACATTTTCAAAATAATTTTCCAATGTACAAAAAAAAAAGTCCTCAAAGACTGTGAGTTAAAATAAAGAAATATTTCATATCTTTTTTCCCTTTTGCTCTGTCAAATTATATTTAAAAAACAAAATTTAGTGACCATCATATGGCTATCATTAAATATATAAACAAATTCCTTTCATCAAAATTGACTGAAAAGAAAAAATTTATATCCTAAACCCTACTTCCTACTTGCCATCCGTTTGGAAATGAGAAATTAATCAAAATAAGAAACATTATAAGAGACATTAGTAGATAATTTAAGAGAGCACCTTAGGTCTAGTGCTTACGAGGTTAGCAGCGTAGTGCATTTTTAAAAAAGGCACTCATAGGCTTTCAGGGCAACTAAAACTAATTATATCAATTCCTAGCTCCATGATCTTGGGCAATGCATTTCACTCCTCCAAATCTCCGTTCACCTGTCTAAAATAAACATAAAGTAGCAGGTATAGTCCAGGAGATAGAAGGAAAAGTCTAAAAGTCTTAGAAGATAAAAGTAGAAACACAAGATCCACTAACTAGTGTTACATAGTATAAATAAACCAGACACTCATGCTGGGAATTGACCTTCTTTATTTCAGAGGCAAATAAATATATCTGATTATTAAAATCTGAAGGAAGAAGGTGGGATCAATAATAATGGGGATAAAAATTAAGGAATTTTTGAGGGGAACACTCAGGAAATCAACAGGTCTTAAAGAACAGCTATAAGAGCTACAAGCCTACTTAAGATTCTAAACCTTGTTGGGCGGAGACACCAGAAATTTACAAGATACAGAAGAAGGGACAGTAATGGAACAAACAGTTATTGAATGAGGCACTGTGCTAAAGGCTAGAAATATATAAAGCAGGGTATTAAAGAGGAAAAAGTCAAGTTAAGAGACAATTACAAACAATGTAATAACCCCATCCTGGAAGAAAGATTAAACAGGGTAGTAAACAGTGCAATAAATGCCTTCACAGAAGAAAGAAGGAACAGAAGCATGTGCAAAGTCAGAGACCTGAAAAGAAAATTATGTGCCTCAAGTGGGTGTCAAGTAGGACATGTTGGCAGAAGGGGAGGTTGAAGAAGTAAAATGGGCCTGGTGGTAAAGGAACTTTGTACATTTTGCCAGGAATTTGCAGATCATTACACTAGAAAGTGATATGATCAGATCTAAAGTCAGATCCATATAACAGCAAATTAAAAGATGTATTGAAAGTAAGTAGCCACTAAGAGGTTCTTGCAGTCATCATGGTAAGAGATGAACAGGTGGGGATGTGATATTTTAAAGAAGGGAGAAGGGTGAATATTAAGCAGTCAAGTATGCTAGCAGAGTTTTAAATCTAAATACCAACCAAAACAAGTAAATTAAGTATAGTATAATATTTAGAGTTATAACTTCGTTTTTAATTTAGATCCAAATACTTCTTTTGAACATCAGATCCAAATATCATTATGTGAAAACAAACAATCTGTACCAATGAAAACCTTTCATCCACAAAAAGCACATCTCAAACAGGGAAATCTTTTCTTATTACCTTTTTTTTTTTTTTTTTTTTTTTGGTCACTGTTGTCTCTGAACAGATGGGAATTTCCCCCTTTTAATCTAACTGAGCAGAAACTTCAAATTGGAAGTACTTTCTGGCATGGGTTTACAAAGGGTGCTTAAATCTATTCCAACAACATGGTGTGGGAGTAGTTGCACACAGGCTGGAACAGTTTCAGGTTTATCATTACCTGCTGAGAATACCTTTGATAAATAAATACTCAGAGAAAAGTAAAGCTAAAATCTCAACTCTTGAATAGGCAGCAATGACTTTCTTGGTTTTAACATTCCAACCCTAATGAGCAAGATTTCTAAACTGATAACTAGAAGGTGATAGCAACATAGCTCTGTCCTTTAGAATGAAATTACATAAATTTTAGGGGTTTTGGTTGTTTTTATCTATCACACAGGGGATATGTGTATAAAGGAGATGGATTTATTTTTTTAAATCACCCCCTTTTTAAAATTACTACCAATATTTTTAAAGCACCTTTTCCAATTCAGTATTCTCACTTTCTCTCCTTTTAATTTTCTTCTCATTGTCTCCTTCCTCTCCATATTGAAAATAATAAATAAGTTAGTGTGTTTGTTTCAGGAAGAGGTGTTAGGAAAGCAGTATCAGTCTAATTCCTTTGTTCCCTCAGTATTTCTCACACAAATCCACCTCAATTTCATGGCCTAAGTAGACAGTAACAAGAAGAAAGAATACAGAAAACAGGCAACCGAAAACAGAAAAGCAAAAGAACCAATGAAATAAAAAGCTAAAGGAAAAAAGATCAGTACTATACTAATGCACTATAACTATTGAATTGAAAGTTATCTTGGAAATCTTCTAGTCCCACTTTGTTGATAATAAGACATAAAAGAGCACTGTAGGAGACTGGAGGGCTAGGGTACTGTGGAGAAGAACTGATTAAACCTTTCAAATGTAACCTGACCAGGATTTTAGGACTGCCTGTCCAAGAGATGTACCCTGAGTAATGGCAGGCCTATAGTTTCTACATTTGAAATTCAAAGAAGCTATACTGGCCCTGGGTTTGTAAAGAATGTAAATTTATCAAATATTACTCAATTTCTTTTTCCAAATTCCTCAGTTGTCTCAATGAGTGTGTCCAATCGCAAAGCATCTCAGAGATGTTTTCTTGCCTCAGAATTTTCTTTATTGACTCTCAATTTGAGAAATGCAAACATATTTTAAATAAAATTTAAGTACTGTTTTGTTATAGTGCTTTTTTACATAGCCCTGTTTTATAGAGAAAATAATTTTTCTATAAGAAGCAGATGAATTCTGAAGTCATTTACCAGTTTGGTTTGGGTAATCCATCAGAAACAGTGCAAGGAGATAAAAGACCATGATCCTACTTTCATGTTCTCTTAAGGGATCCTCAACTACTCCTTGCCTATCCCTAAAGAATCACATATTTTAAATCTAATAATTACCTAATCCAAATTCATTATTTTCTCTATGAAGGCACCACAGCCTAGAAGTTAAGGTAATCTGCAAAGTAACACAGAGTTGGGATAAGAACCGAGGTCTCTTGATTTCCAGTCTAAAAAATGGAAGCTGCAAGAATGGCCCTGGTGTGGTATATCTGACACAGGGATAGTTTAGCTAGATTAGAGCAGATTTGGTAGTTCAACACCTACTACTCACCCCTGCCACACAAACACACATACTTCAGCTACAGCCATAATCCAGTATTTTTGTCATTATATTATCATCTCTAACTGTGCCAAGTACTGTTTGTTAAACACTTTATGAACATCTAATCTAATCATCAGAAAAATCCTATTACATAGGTTTTTCACAGTAGAAATAGTTAAAAAAGAAAAAAAAATCAGAAAATGAATTGAAGTCCAGAAGATGTGATGATAAAGTACCAAGCTTCTACTTGAAATAATTACAGTTTTTAGGCTAACTACATGGTAGAACAGGATAAATAAAGAATATTCCCTTTCTCAAAAGCTGCCTTAACCTAGCAGTGTTTTTAGTCTGGCAGTCAAACTGCTACACACTGTGGTACCAATCCACATTTCTATTCTCATTTCCCATACCCTTTAATGCAGTATTATTATGCTATGAATGCAATAAGTTATGAATTAATGGGTTTTTCCTCACTGAGATCAGAGTGTTTAAAAACACAGAATATATAACGTCTAAGATGGTTACCACAGTGATAGGAACAAAACAAACTTAAGAATACTAGTTGACAGGACTGACCACCACAAGCATAGACCATGACTACAAACATCCTAAGTAAGAAAGAATTTTGAAAGAGTTGAAATAAAATCAGTTTATCTCAATCCCTTGGTGACTTAAATGTGATAAATTACTTTGACAATCAGAGAGATTCTAAAATAGAAGCTCATTTAGCTTAGGTATAAAAAGCCAAAGACTTAGACAAGTTCTCTTATAAAGTGCTAAATGTAGGGCTAGAGAAGCAAAATTATAAAAATGGAAAATATAATTGGAAATAAGCATGACCCAATATTACAGAATTAAATAATGCTGACAGAACATAGAAATCTTATATGCTAGTATGCAATGAAAATCTCCAAGAGATTTTGCTGTGTTTTTAAAACACATTTGATAGCAGAATTTTTCAAAGATTATCTCAACAGAACTTAGGGATAATGAACAAAAAACCAACAGGTTCTTAACCAATAGGTTAAGAACAAAAGTATTTGTTCTTAAACTTTTCTAAGGGGTAATAAAGATCATATACTGTATTCTATTAAAGACTGACCATATACTGTACTCTATCAAATCTAAGATGATACTGATTATGAGGTGCAGCATTAATTGTACATACCATGAAGAAAACTTACTGCTAATTAAATTAAAACATGTCATCAATTATAAAATGTGTCTCAATTTCAATCAATAACTTCAAAAGTAATATTTCAGGGGAATGACTAAAGGATGTGTAATACATTTATTGCCCTAAAGATTGTCTACTTTGTAGCTAGATCAAATGCTTTTCCTGAATTTTCCTTTAGCATAATGCCTGAATCTGGCACTAGACGGCATACTAAAATGCTGTTGCAGATTGCCTTACGTGTTTATTACACAGATATTGTTGAGGTTTCAAGACCCACATTTGATTATAGGTAAATAATTCCCATCTCAGACATACTGGGAGGATCTAGAAAAATAATATAAGTAAAGTATCTGAAACCTATTAGGTATTTAATATGTGAGTTCTCTTCTCTTCTTATTTTATTCAGTAATCCATTCTAGCATTTTATCATCTTGCCAGAACATACTTGCTCTCTTCAGCCAAAATACCTTCCTGGTCTTGATTTCCTTTTATTTATTCTTCTGTAGACATGAAGAATACCTAATCAATTCCTCCTTGCAAAATTATTTATATAAATGAAATACTTTCTTTCAAATAATTTATTTTAAACAAATATGAACCAAATGAAGAAACACTTTTAAAAATGCCATTTTTAATGAATTTATTAAGATAA
The DNA here is from genome assembly GCA_963573385.1 of Cacajao melanocephalus. Taxonomy (NCBI): domain Eukaryota; kingdom Metazoa; phylum Chordata; class Mammalia; order Primates; family Pitheciidae; genus Cacajao; species Cacajao melanocephalus. The sequence goes on along the minus strand of CAUYLG010034913.1, from coordinate 12,893 downwards.
AATTAATGCAATGTAAAGGAAAGTAGGCAAGCCACTTAATTTGTTTTTTATTAGGTAAAATGTGATGTTTAATTGGATAGTGGGCTATTATTGAACAAATCAATATACTATTATTTATGAACTAGTTTGTGTAGACCATGACAGACTTTTCTATAGGCTGATAAACTAGCAAGATAAAAATAAAAGACTGTATTAAATATTTTTAAGAGAAAAAAGGCACTAAGCAAGTAAGAAATTAAACACAATGACACAAGGTTCATAACAGGATTCTAAAAAACAAAATCAACATGGTAACTATAGGTCTATTCAACAGATTTTTTAAAAATCTATAAAGCAAAGCAAAAATCTTAATACCAAAGAACAATTAATCAAGTTGCCAAAAGACAAAATACTTTGGTGGGATGTCAATCAGTAACACTGAGCTGACAACTGTGCCTTAATTAATTTTGAAACTGTTTCCAATTAGTTAGTATAGAACACTAGAGGCTTCATGCTGCCTATGACTCAGTGCACTGACTCATCTACCAAAACTTTTCTTACACAAGAAATATCCAAGCACTCGCCAGGATACAAGATCAAAAAGAAAGAGGGTTCACCAACCTTCTTAGTTAAAACCTTGTGATAAATTTAGATGACCAGAAGGATATGGAACAACTTTCCAGAAAGGTTTAACAGTTAGAAATAGCTTGAAAAGTTTGATTTGTTAACAAAACAATAAAAATATGGTATTTTAAAATCAGTCTTAAAAACATACCTATAAAATATGCTAGTTGTTTTTTAAACCATATAGAGGATATAAATAATACAGCCAACATTGAAGTGTTCAATAAACTTCACCTAGCCATATTTAAATATCTCATATTTCCTAACTCATTAGAATTGCAGTGGAAACAAAATTCAGACTTCAAGGAAATCCTAAAATCATCATATATCTATCCAACAGAAACTTTCTTACATTTTCAGATTGAGCTTATCATGGTGTGATTTTCTAGACTAAATCTAAAGCTTTAAATGATTCTTCAAAAAAAATATAAAACATAATATGAAAAAGAGGACAATAACTTTTATTATATAGTTTACCTAACTCAGTTTACTAAATCACAGAGTAATAATATAAGCAATTATATAAATAGGTTTTTTAAATTTTTAAATAGTTTTGAAATGCTATTGGGTTGGGAGAATGGGTAAAGGACCACAGAAAAGAGGAACAAAAGAATACTCCTTGCAGGGAAAACAAAGAAGACCCTTTATTCAGAAAATAGAATGTATAATACTAGGTGTTCCACAGGCCACAATCAGTCCTAACATCTGAAGAGTCTAGAAATCCAGTGAGAGAAGTCAAGGTTAGTACCAAGTCAGTTCCCAAACAAATAACCAATAAGAGATCCATTATGTTACAGATGTCTACAAGTTAAGTTTTTCATGCCATATGACTTAAAAAAATTCTGAGATGACTTACAAAGGTAAATTAACACAGAAAATAAAAGAGTAAAGAAATGAAAAAGGAAAGAGATGAAGGTAGCAATAAAGACAGGAGGAATTTTAAAAGTATAATTAGCTAGCCATTTGAGGCCATAGACTTTCATCCTAAAACCATGGTCTGATTTGTCTGGAACCTGGAGGAGGAGGCTTCAGTGCTGGTGAACATGGCTGTGACTTATCTGAAGCCTAGATTGGCCACATTTAGATACTAAGCCAAAGTTGACCTAGCTTCTTCAACTCCTATTGAGAACCTGACAGCTATTCAGAGCCTGAAAAAGAAATAGTCAACAGTGCTCACACTGCTAGATTCTAACAGCTTACAGTTAAGCAAGCTGTGCTGAATGGTTCAGTGCCCACTGAGGCATAAAGGTGGTTTTATTGGAGCAATCATAAGTAAGTATGGCATCACTGCCTATAATGTTTGACAACCAATCTTTAACATCTGATTACATTCAATTTACTATTTGAGTGTTCTTGGATCATGTGTGATCAGACTGCTAGCTGAATAAAATCTGTCCAAAAAAAGTATAATCAGTGGTATTACTGTTACTCAAAGAAAGGACATAAAATGTTTACATCCTTTAAAAGCAGGCCACAAAATTTACCAATGTTTCCTAAAAGCCACTGCAAAGAGAGAAACATATTCACTATATCCACCAAAAATTACACACAGACAGACATACACATCTAAACCCCGGTCATTCAAAATAAGCCTTCCTGCTACTGCACTTTGAAAAAAAAAATACTATTAGTCCTCACAAACTGATATGACAGTAAACTACCACTTCCTCCTCCATCTCTGGAGTAAACACAATAATGAGTTTCAAAGTTGCATTACTTTTAATATTCCTCTATATAAGCTATGGAATAATGGTGAAACATGAGTAAGAGTAATTCTAGGACTGTGAAAATTATATGGTTCAAGTACACCACAGTCCTTCATAAATTTTATTTCCCTGAAACTTTTTATAGGTATTAGGTGACAGAGAGGTCAAAGTCTTAGCCTGATATAAGAAACTGGAGTACAGCTATTTTATGTTGTTTGTTAAAAAACAGATCTATATATTTTGACAGTAAGTTAAGTAGAAAATACTGACAAACACATATGAAACGTAATGAGCCAAATGAGAATACCTGCCTGAATTAGTTAAACAAATGCTTATTGCAATCCACTACATAAAAGATAACACTTACTGGGGTTAAGATGATTAACTTGTCTCTCATCCTCCCAGAAGTCAGAATCTACTGGGGACCACATGCAATTAAATAAATAATTACAAAAATGATAAGGACCATAATAGGCAATCAGTGCCTGCTGGAGAAGAACCTAACCTGGAAATGAAATGTCAAAAAAGGCTTTTTAAAGAAACAAATGCCTAAGTTGTGGCCTAAAGCAAGAGTTGGCTCAGAAGTTCCAGTCAGATGTCAACAGAGATCCTAATCATGCTCCTCTATGTTCATCCTCCCCCTAGTCATTAAATGATGGAACTACTCAAGGATCAAGATACCTTTTCTCAAGAAAAAATTGATGCAGGCTCATGGCTTTAGTTTTTAGTTACATGCTGATCATTCAGTTACATGACAAAAATCACTAATGCATCTCTGTTCCCGTAAGTGTTCCCTGACTTTCCTCTTCCTAGGGCACCAAAGGAACATCTGGCTTTGTGCTACCAACTTCTTTCTCTACCATCCACTACAAGGAAGGTCTTTGGTTGGCAAAATAGGAACAATTCTATCAACGTAAATAATACAGAGCAAAATACAAAAGATGAAGGATGAATAAGAATAAAAGTTAGCCTGGATGAGAGTAGAGGGGTAGCTTCTTCAGTAGCTTTTGAAAAAAGAATGGAAAACCAGCTGCATTTGATGAAAACAGAAGATAAGAAAGGAAACAAGCAATACTAGAGAGTACTGCTGGGAATTAACAGTCCCTTCATGGTTTTAAGAAATTCATAAACGACTTGCATGATTTTTAAATAATTGTTGTTTTAATAGACTGTATTCTTTTGACTACAAGACTCCTAAAGAACTGTATCACAAGGGTTATGACTTAATAAGAATTAAATCTGGCAAATATTTGTCTCATGCTCAGACATTTCCTCTGAGCTCCAAAACAGTATCTCTAACTGACTCTTGAAACTCTATTCTCGCTGTCTGAAAAGCATCTAAAAACATGTCCAAAACAAAATATATGATCTTCTATTAAAAAAAAATAGTGTCCTTGTTCATCCTACGCCACCACCACAAACCTACCTTAACAGTTCCCTCTCTTCACTTCCCATATCTAGCTCTTCACCACATTCTGTTTATTTTATATTCAAAACCTCTCATATCTGCCCACCTATCTCCATTTAAACTGTTAACATTCTATCTAACTATCACCATCTCTTTCAATAAATACAATTGCTTTCTAACTGGTCTCTTTTCATGTATTCTTGCACAACCCACTCCCAGCCTACCACTTTTAATCTATTTTCCACAAGGCAATCTGAATGTTCTTTACAAAATATCTATCTAATCTGGTTAGCTCACATCCTCTGCTCAAAATGAATTTAATGAATTTTCAATGAATTCCCACAGCTTTTAAAATAAAGACCAATATTCTTAATATGTTCTAAGGTCTAGCATTTTCTGTTCTCCCTAAATTCATCTTTTTCCATACATCTTTGCTGTCTAAACTTAGCCAAAGTGGGCTTTTGCGTTAAATAAAAATTACAGAAGGCTACTGTTTTGGACTAAGCTCCTGCACTAGGCCCCAAGACACAAGACTGAAAATCAAAATTAAAGCATTAAAAGTTTCCAGTCACCAAACCAAAACTAAGTTATTTGACTTTCCAATAAATCAGGAGAGAAAAATAATATCCAAATTTCCAAAATTGGCCAGTTTCAGTCAGTATGATAATAAAGTTCCTTCTTCCTTTAACACCCAAAAATAAGTAAACTTAAGTAACCTGATATTAATAGTTATTTTTTTTTATTGTGCTGTTTACCTGTTCTTGCCTTACTAGAAAAGTAACTTTGAAGTGACCAGTCCATTTTTTTGTTCTGTTTTTCTTTGGCCCTTTTCTATCTATAAAACCAATCTCTTCTGGTCCGCTCACCGTAACACTCATTCTATTTCACAGAATGACGTGTTGTCCAATTCTAGAATTGCAAATAAAGCCAATGAACATCTTTAAATTAGTTTTCATTTTGTCTTCTGACATTTGGTTTCTGAAAAGTGTCCTGCTTTTAACCGTAACACTAAAACTCCCTTTGCAAAGATTATGACTGAGAGAAATCTAACATAGCTGACTTCATCTCACATTCAACCTCATAAGCTGTCTGTGTTTATTCCTCTGTGTAGGCCAAGTTAACTATAGGAAGAATTTAGTTTATAGTTTAAAGCAAGGATATTAATAGTCCCTGCCTAAAATTAACCCTCCTCTTTGTTCAGGATGGAAACTGCCATTGTGAAAATAATGAAAGGCCACAAGGTTAGAATTATTGGAAGGGCCTGAATTCTGTTAAGCTATAAGCACACTTAAGCAATAACCACCATTGTTCCCTAGCTTGCTTGCCATTCAGGAGTCATGTAGCTGGAGGTCATGAGATTTTTTTTTTTTTTTTATATAGGGTTGCACTGTGTGAACTAGGCTGGAGTACAGTGCTGCAATCTCAGTTAACTTTAGCCCTGACCTCCTGGATCAAGAGATTCTCTCACTTCAGCCTCCCGAGTAGCTGGGACTATATATAGGTGTATGCCACCATGCCAGAATAATTTTTTTTTTAATTTTTTTGGAGAGATGGACTTCGGGCCTCCCTCTCCCTGTGCAGACTAGTTGAATAAATGACAAAATCACTGTTTGTATCCTCTGTAAAGCCTGGATTAATGGAAAAAAGGATTTGAGAGGCTAGTCTGAGGCTGTAGCCACTCTGGTGCACTTTTTGTGTCTGTTTGGTTCCATGATAAGGAGGAATACCTTAGATAGAACGCAAGCCTAGGAACCCATAAGCCTGCTGCTGTTCAAGCCAGCCAGCAAACTGGGCAGTAACAACCTTTGCTGCATGTTTCCATATTGTTTCACATCCTTGGGAGCTTGAACTTGTAACCATGTGACAGTAATTTCTTCTAGCCTCTGCCATTTTAAAATGGAAACCCGGGCTCAATCTTGGCATACAGAATGAGTACTTTCAGGTTAATATCTGTGTGACTTTTATCATTTGCTGATTCTCTTCCCCTTCGTGAACAACTTCTAGCTTCCTTTCTTAAATCTTTCTCTGAGCCACCTTTAAAGATACTAGGTTTTATAGCAACTGCTAACCACCTCTTTGAAAATACCTTGTACACTAGCAGTTAAGTCACAACCCTAATTGAGGCTTATTAGTTTTATCTGTGAGGTTATTTTTGGCAATGTTCAAAAGCTAGAAATATTGGCCACTTGGCATGGCTAAAGTAGAATACTAAGAGATTTAAAAGGATTTTCTTGCCAGGCATGGTGGCTCACACCTGTAATCTTAGCATTTTGGGAGGCCAAAGTGGCCAGGTCACCTGAGGTTGGGAGTTCAAGACCACCCTTATCAACATGGAGAAATCAGATCTCTACTAAAAATACAAAATTAGCTGGGTGTGGTGGCACATGCCTGTAATCCCAGCTACTCGGGAGGCTGAGGCAGGAGAATCACTTGAACCTGGGAGGCAGAGGTTGCAGTGAGCCAAGATAGTGCCACTACACTCCAGCCTAGGCAACAAGAGCGAAACCTCCATCTCAAAAAATTTTTAAAAATGAAGGATTTCCTTAAAGAGCACTCAGTTTAATTAAAAGTGGATATCCAAGCTACAGGTATATTTAAAAAGGCCTTTATGTTTTACTCTTCACATATCTTGTTTTTCTGGAACAAGAGATTTTTCTCAGTCAAATGAATCATTTTTCTCCATTTTGTCTTCCCACTCTTAATGCATGCATGAGAGGCCCAAAGATAACTTCTGATAGCCTGGGACACCTGGGGAGACACAGAGAAGGCATGCACAATCCCCACATTGGGGGGAAAAAAAAATCCTGTTTTCTACATGAAACTCCAGGAATTAATAGTGGATAGATCCCTCTCAAAATCTGTTTTTGTCTTCCAGCTATACCTGTTTATTGGGCCCAAGAAACTGCATGCTTTCCTAGCCTGCTCTTGAAAGGCACCACCAAGAGGCCAATAATCTGACTAGGAGATTGGAAAATGAAAAATCTTACAATTAATGGATCTTCTTCTGTCTGTATAATCATATATGTGTTGTGTGTGTGATGGTTATATTAAAAAATAGCTCTAATTGATTAGCCTAAAGAAAAATAAGTGCTTAGATCAAGTATTTTTTGAAGGATAAATAAAAGCTGTAATGCCTGTTAGTTCAAGTGATTTTAATCACATTAACAAAAACAGTTTTGAAGATAACTAGTAAAACACAAATGTCTTCAAAATGTAAATATGTGATCTAAATTACGCAGGTCAGATATTATGTTTGCTAAATGTCTGAAGGTTATAAACTGCTTCTTTGGCTTTTGAGAAGCGTTCAACTTGCCTGTTTTACAATTTGATAAAGCTTGAGGACACATGCAATTAACCATGTCTTTAACCATGCTGGAAAGAGTCAGACTTTATCTGCGCTTAGTACGTAATTAAAACAACTTACCAGGCTTTACACTAAAATTAAAAATTGCTAACAGTTATTAATATGACATGTAATTGAGATTACTGAAATAGATTCACCTGCAAGGTGTGTAAGGAAAATAAAATGTATTTTTAGTAAAAGTTTATAAGAAGGCATAGGAACATAAATTTTGACTAGGGTTAAAGGATTGTTTTGAATTAGATAAGATAAAGCTGAAGGTTTAAACAAAGAATGGAAGGTTTGTAAAAATTAATCTTACAAAAGAAAGTCTATATGAGAACATATTGATTAACTTCAAAAAGGTATTATACAGTCTTTTCATAAATTTAGCATTGAAATAAAAGCACAACAAGGTTTTCTTAAGGCACCAATAGGCTATTTAACAAAAATTTGTAAAGAATTACAAAAGGTTTACAAAAATCTCACCTCATTGTCATACTTGCTAAGATTCGACAGAATTTATCAATAAGGTTCCAGTAAAAAACAAATTAGGGTTGACAATAATAGTAGACTAATGTAGGGGTGAAATTTGGCTTTTGCTGTCTTAAACAAGATTTTCATGTAGCAGTAAAAGACGATGAAAGGTTTTTACCTTTTATTTATTTATTTATTTATTTTTGAGTCATCATTTTGGCTAAAGAACTTATGGTAATCTGGAATTCCATTACATAATATCAAGTGCTTTGAACCTCTAACATATATATTTAACAGGTTTCCCAAAATCAAACTTAAGCTTCAAAAATTGTCTTTCCTGACCCCGAGCTTTTAGATACCAAAGGAACCCTGGAGCATCCAAGAGAGAGGTAAACAGGATTATTTGACATGTTCAGTTATGTGGGATTGCTAAAGTGATGTTTAATCTTCCATAGATTACATTTAATGAATAATATTATGTTCTAAAATTTTATGGGATGTCTACAATTCTAATGACTGAGTATATGCTATTAATCATATTTATGATTATGTTTATGTATAGTACATGTATTAGTCTGTTCTCTTGCTGCTAATAAAGGTACACCCAAGACTGGGTAATTTATAAAGAAAAGAGTTTAATGGACTCACAGTTCCACATGGCTGGGGAGGCCTCACAATCGTGGCAGAAGGCAAAGGAGAAGCAAAAGCATGCCTTACATGGTGGCAAGCAAGAGAACTTGTGCAGCAGTACTCCCATTTATAAAACCATCAGATCTTGTGAGACTTATTCAGTACTATGAGAACAATATAGGGAAAACTGCACCACAATTCAATTATCTCCATCTAGCCCACCCCTGAAACAAGAGGAATTATTACAATTCAAAGTGAGATTTGGGTGGAGACACAGCCAAACCATATTACCATAGAAATAACCAAATTTCTTTGTCAATGGTGTTTTTGATGTAACTACCCTAGACATTTTGTTATTCACAGGCGATTGTTATCTAGTTGATCCTTTTCAAAAGATGGTTTATAATCAGCTATAGGACTTTGACAAGTGCTCTTAAAGGCAGGTTTCTGGTATCTTTGAAGAAGGGGACACTGGAATAGAGGGAAACATACAGGACTCATGAAAAGCTGAAACGTTCATGAATATCAAGTAGAACAAGAATTAACAGAATGAATTGAACTAACAAAAAACTGAAGTAATCTTTTTACACTTTTGTGCTTAAAATGTTGCTGATCCTTGTTTTGTTTTTAGAGTGAACAAAATTTGGAGGATATTTGTTTCTCTCTTCCTGGCAAATTTGGAAAGTATTTGTGAGTATTCTTAACTTATGGCAATATAGTTATTTGTATCTATGCAATAAGAATTCATTTTCAGGCTGGGTGTGGTAACTCACACCTGTAATCCCAGCACTTTGGGAGGCCAAGGCAGGAGTTCAAGGTCAGCCTAGCCAACATGGTGAAACCTCATCTTTACTAAAAATACAAAAATTAGCCAGGTGTGGTGGAGCGCATCATGAGGTCAGGAGTTCAAGACCAGCCTAGCCAACATGGTAAAACCTCATCTTTACTAAAAGTACAAAATTTAGCCAGGTGTGGTGGAGTGCACCTATAGTCCCAGCTACTCAAGAGGCTGGGGCAAAAGAATTTCTTGAACCCAAGAGGCAGAGGTTGCAGTGAGCCAAGATTATGCCACTGCACTCCAGTATGGGTGACAGAGCGAGTCTCTGTCTCAAAAAAAATTTTTTAAAAGATTCATTTTATTTTGTAACAGGACATGACTGGAGAAACTGGTTGTTTTACCAAGGCTTTGACTGGAAAGGTGTGCTTTTCTTTATGGAATAAAGCATGGCTTGCAGAGTCAAGAAAAGCCCCTGGAGAAAACTCACCTCATGCCTTGTCTATACAGTCCCCGTACAGGGTTACTAACGTGTGGTGAGTAAAGAATATCACTTTCTAACAGGCCTAGGAGCCCCATGTTCTTGTGACTTCAAGAAGGAAGGAATTTACCCAACTCATAGGTATTTGAGGGTACAAACCCATGACTAGTCTCAGCTTTTAAAGGTCTTACTTTAGACCTTTGATGGAACAGTTCCATCAAAGCCAACTTAAAAACCTAAGTGAAAAATAATTATTCTTGCTGCACCAATAATCTGGCCCAAGTATAACACTAAAGTTTATTTGCAAACAACTCAGTCTTATCATGATTTGTTTTTAACAAAAATGAGAAATGGAGAGAGAAAAATTATGCTTCAAAACTTATCATACACTTGTCATTAAATTCTAATCTCATCAGGTGTTTTTGAGTTTTGGCCTACATTTTAAACTAACCCTTATTCCTGTGAACCAACCAGCAATCTCTGGCTGTAGCACAGAAGAAACAAAAGGGATGGGTAATAAAAATCTGGATCAATAATATTCTAGTACTGGGCAATTATCCTGCAAATCCTATCAGGTGATAAGAATAAATAGGGTGCCCATAACTCGAAGGTTTCTTTGTTTGGAAAAATAAGAACAAAAGAGCTAACCAAAGCCAAGCCCCATGCACCCAAATCTTAGCAGGCATAACTATAGCTAGCTATCAGCTATCTGAGTATGTCAACAGCCTTAAGATTTTTGAGTGGCCCTTACTCCCTTGTTTCGTTTTGATACATGTCTTCTAATAATTCTAATTGTTCCTTTTTGCTTGGAGGCATTAAACTTCAAATGATGATGCAAATGAAACCGTGCATGGACATGCCATTCTTCCTGGGACCCTTAAACTGACCTCAGGAGGAGCCCTAACTGCCACTTTTCCAAAACAGCACCCCGTCAGCAGAAAGCAGTTTAAAATGCTCATTGTCCACTTTTTCACAGCAGCAGTTGGGGTTTCCACTCCTGAAGGAGGGAATAAAAGGGGTTAGTCAGCTTGCTTTTGACAGACAGTAAGAAAATGATCACTGGAGAACCTCCAACCCATGTTTTCTACAGATAAGGAAACTTGCACAGGGGCCTTGCCTAAATACATCCATAGCAGACAAAGGGGCCACATGCATATGGGGGGAATGGGGTGGAGGTACCAGGAATTTGTGCTTTTTACAACTAGGAAACCCAGCCCATCAACATGTAGGTAAACAGCCCTTTATTCAGCTGTGAAGTGGGTAACTGGCAACCTGCCTTCAGGATCCCTCTTTTTGCCGAGAGCTTTCCTTTTCGCCTAATAAATTCTCTACTCACTCTTTGATGTCCATGTGGCTATTTCTTCCTGGTCATGAGACAAGAACCTGGACCTTCCTGAGCTAAGGAGCAAAACAAAAATCTTGAATCAACAACAGGGCCAGTTCACATGTTGTTCCATCAGGAATGTCTTTCCTGTTCTTCTAATCTAAGCTCACACGCTTTTCCCAAACCTCCATACTAAATCAGAAGTCTGTTGGTCACTCTCATAGTAGTAAGGACACCTGCACAGGTGCCTTATCTAAACATGTCCACAGCGGACTAAGGGCCCACATGCGCACAAACGGAATGGGGTGGAGCTACCAGGAATTTGCACTTTAAAGGAAAGGTAATGCATACCTTTCCTTTAGAGCAGTCAACATAGTTGAAACGTTGCTTTTATTTGTGTGTATATTACTTCTCTATCCTGCATAAAAAATTACCGTAAAATTTAGTGTCTTAAACCAATAAACATTGTTATCTCAGTTTCCATGGATCAGGAATTCAGAAGCAGCTTAACCAGATGATTCTAACTTGGGGTCCCTCACAAGGTTGGAGTCAGGGCTGCGTTCATCTAAAGGTCTGGTTAAGACTAGACAATCTACTCATAAGATTGCTCACCCACTTGGTAGTGACTGTTGGTAGGGGGCTCAATTCTACTCTACGAAAGTCTCTCCATAGACTGCTTAAGTATACAAATGATACGGTAGCTGCCCCACATTGAGCAAGCAATCCAAAAGACAGCATGGAAGAAGCCAAAATTTATTTTATGACTTAGCCTCTGAAGTCACACACTGTCATTTTTACAGTATCTTATTGATTACTATAAAATAATAGTCCCCTGTCAACCTAATTCAATGCAGCAGGGGACTACATATGAGCATGATTACTAGGCAGTGATCATCAATGAAAGCCATCTTGTAGACTGGATATCACAGTGTGTCAAGAGAAATATTTTTTTTTTCAAAATGTTCCTCAATTGATAAAATGCCAAGACTGAGAGTAACGTGGCCACAGTAAGCCTGAAATTGTCTTGAACTCTTTTATTTAATGAGTCATAACTCTCATCCATAAGGCATCTATTTCTTGCCATTGTAGTAAAAAAAGTTCCCTTTAAAGGATTCTATAATCTCCTTGCACCCTTGAGCCACCATTTCTAGCCCAGCTATTCCAAGAGACATTTTAAAATCAATTTTTCTAAATAGTTCAAGAAAGAAAAATTTACAAAATTACGATACCCTAAGATCTTACCTTTTGTCTTTTTCTTAAATCAGTTTGCTCTTAAGCAATATCCCCAGTTAGGGTATTGTTCTTTATGATACATTTTAGCAAATATCACCAATTAATACTTTTTTATTTTGTAAGACTTAGAAATTATAATTAAATTCCTTATGCATCATAATTCTAATAGGTTTTTGGACTGCCATCTAAGGAGATAAAAATTAAAACTCAGAGAGATCCAAGATGGCTGACTACTAGCAGCTCAGGATTGTAGCTACCAGAGAAAGCACACAGAACGAAAGGACGCCATTTACAGATGAATTTTCATTGCCTACGGACCAGGAGATTCCCAGCAGAGGAGCCCCACGGGTCACCAGCGCGACTCTTGTGGCCAGCGTGGCGGTTTTACCAGCGCCCTGGCGCAGCGGTTCTCGGTGCAGAGTAAACGGGACTGATTCCCCTTTTGGTCAACATTTGGAGCTTCGGGAAGGCAGAGTCGCCATTTACCTGATTGAAAAAGGGATTTAAGAGGGAAGCCAGACTGGAGGTTCCTGGATAGAAAAGCACCACGAATCTTAATGCGATTGTTTTAGTTGGCGCAGTGGGTTGCTCAGATTTCGGCGCTGGGAATCAACAAGTTGGACGTCCACTCAGAGACCTAATTTGAAAGTTGGCAATTACGAATGACAGGTGGATAAACTTACAATGATGGGAAGAAAGCAGCGTAAAAAGGCTGAGAATACTCAAAATCAGAACGCCTCTCCTTCTACAGGGGATCATAGTTCCTCATCAATAAGGGAACAAGGCCTGATGGAGAACGAGTGTGATCCATTAACAGAATTAGGCTTCAGAAGGTGGATAATAAGAAACTTTTCTGAGCTAAAAGAACATGTTCTAGCCCAATGTAAAGAAACTAAGAACCTTGAAAAAAGGTTTG
>CAUYLG010034910.1:0-70441 GCA_963573385.1 Cacajao melanocephalus | reverse complement strand
TTTTTTATTATAAAATATTGTAAAAGCAGGGTCTCAACTTTTAAATACACTTTGAATTTCTTCTCTGAATTATTAAGGTCCTTGATGACCTCATCTATAAACACTAAATTCTTTCACCTCCTGTCATTTTATTTTTTATTCTTTCAAATGTATTTTTTCTTGTGTATATTATAAAAAATATATTTTATGAGCTCTTACTCAAATAAATACCTGTAAATGGCTAAAGGAATCAGTTGTTTAGGAAACACTGTTTGAATGCATGGTGTGGCTGCTGGCATCCCTGGGCCGGGAGCTTCTTGAGGGTACTGTGCTGACAATGTCTCATTCATCTTTTTCTCTCTACCCAGTTTGGTTTATTGTGTGTTCTTAGGGCTGCTGTTGAATGCATAAGTGAATGAAGGATCTATTTCTGAGGCATTTCAACTGAATATGGTAATTGGATGTACATTTGAGGAGAGGAAGGATGATTCCCAAGTCTTTAGCAGAGATGAGTGATACCATCAGGCAGACAGGGAATAGATTTGATGGGATTGATAAGAAGGTCCATTGTATTTATTTATAGACTTGAATTTATCTTTGAGTAGGCATTCAAAAGGCACAAAAGCATGCTACAAAATTCAGAATGCACAAAAAGCAAATATTCTCCCATTGTCATAACTGCTTTTACCAATGTATGTCCTGCCAGAGGACATTACACATATCGCATAGAAATATTTACATTCTTTTGTTCATAAAATATTCTATACATACCATTTATTGTAAGTTAAAGAAAAAAAGTGTAACAGTATTTCTTAGAGACCATCTTAATGTATAGAGAGTATCTATAAAGTTCAACTTTAGAAGAAATTTCGTTAAAGTGATTGTGGGACATCAGGCTAGAAACACTCCATAGATAGTACAAAATGTCACTCTGAAGATTTTCAGTGTCATCTGCCAAAGGGGGATTGTTGAAACTATTGGAGTGAATAAGATCATCCAGGAAATATGATGTGGAAAGAGAAGAAAGAAAAAAAGGAACACTGTCTTTTTTTTTTTTTTTTGAAACAGGGTCTCACTCTGTTGCCTAGGCTGGAGTGCAGTGGCTCAGTCTTAGCGCATTACAACCTCTGCTTCCTGGGTTCAAGTGATTCTCGTGCCTCACCCTCCTGAATAACTGAGATTATAGGTGCGTGCCACCACACCCAGCTAATTTTTGTATTTTTATTAGAGACTGGGTTTCACCATGTCGGCCAGGCTGATCTTGAACTCCAGACCTCAAGTGATCCGCCCACCTTGGCCTCTCAAAGTGCTTACATTACAGATATGAGCCACTGTGCCCGGCGTGAACACTGTTCTTTAAGGGAAAGGTAGAAAAGAAAGGTTTTTCTTCCGTGAAAGAAAAACAAGAATGGTGTCTGGTGAGACCAAAGAAGAAAGGATTTTGTCCGGGTACAGTGGCTCATGCCTGTAATTCCAGCACTTTGGGAGGCCGAGGTGGGTGAATCACTTGAGGTCAGAAGTTCAAGACCAGCCTGGTCAACATGAGGAAACTTTGTCTCTACTAAAAATATAAGTGTGGTGGTGCGTACCTGTAATCCCAGCTATTCGGGAGGCTGAGGCAGGAGAATCACTTGAACCTATGAGGTGGAGGCTGCAGTGAGCTGAGATTGTGCTGCTATACTCCAGCCTGGGCAACAGAGCAAGACTCCATCTAAAAAAAAAAAAAAAAGATTCTGACTAGAAAATCATAATGCAGTTTAAAGAAAATGTGAACTGAAACTTGGAGCAGTTAGTTCAACAAAATTGTTCTGATAAAAAATCAGATTACAATAAAATCTGTATAGAAAAAGAATGATTGCATTAAAAATATCTGGTAAATGTCTGTAAAGTTAAAACACTAAGCAACAGAGTGAGAATATTTACAACATTTAATAAGGCATTGATATGCAAAAAATATAAAGAGCTTCTATGCAAGTGTGGTGGCTCATGCCTATAATCCCAGCACTTTGGGAGGCTGAGGTGGGAGAATCACTTGAGGCCAGGAGTTCAAGACCAGCCTGGGCAACATAGCAAGACCCTGCCTCTACAAAAAAATGAAAAAATTAGCCAAACATGTTGGCACATGACTATAGTCTCAGCTACTCTTGAGGCTGAAGTGAGAGGATTGCTTGAGCCCGAAAGGTCAAGGCTACATCGAGCTGTGATCATGCTACTGCACTCCAGTCTGGGCAACAAAACAAAACCCTGTCTCTAAAAAAACCAAAATTAAAAAACCAAAAAGAACCAACAAGTGGTTCACTGTTATATTATCACATTGGGAATTAAGTAAAAGAAAAAAAAAACAACTTCTACGACTGGTTATCTGTGAGCATTTACTATGTACCAGGTGTTATTCTTGGTATTTTGCATGCAGTATCTCAGATCGTCTTCATAAGGCCTTATGAAATAAGCATTGAAACTAAAGTTTTGATCACTTTTCTGAGGTCCCACGTTTAGCAAGTGGCAGACCAGGATTTGAACTCACTCTACTCCAGAATCCACATACTTACACTCTGCTGTATCTCAAATTAATAAGAAAAAGAAAATTTAACCTAAAGAAGAGGGGCAAATAATATTAGCAGGAAATGCATCACATAAGTCCAAAGAGCCAGCAAACATGTAAAAATATTACTAATAAAAATACAGATTTGAATGGCAGTGGGTTATTGGCCCACAGGTGATGAAACTGTAACCAACATTGCTGAGAAACAAACTTATACTCTTGTTGGGAATAGAAACTGAAACAGCCTGCTTGGATGGCAACCTGGTAACTTCCAGGAGTCTACTAACACACAAGATCAGATTGTCAAATCTGACTTCCATGGATCAGAGATCTTACCTATATGAAGCTTTACTCATAGTTTCAAGGACACAAGGAATCACAAAGCCCTGGCAAAGCAAGGAGAGGCCTGCGTCATCCTGCATGCCTCCCAGGCTCTCGTTCCCACAGGAGACACCTGCTCTGTGGCCCAGCTTAATAGATGAGATCTCAAGGGAGGTTTGTGGTCATCTCAGCCGGAGATTTCAGGTATGGAAACATTGCATTTTATACCCTACATCATATAGTTTTTGTGGTTTTCTCTGAGGAGTCTCGTCTCACAAATCCATAAATTCTAAGTTTATTTACTGTAAGCAACCCTTAATCAGCCATATCCTACTAAGCGCTGCCACATGTAAGAGCTCTCTCAGCAAATACCATTTGTCTACTTACTAGGATGTTCAGGTCTTAGTATGTTTTCCAGGAATTTCCCTTACTGGAATCAAAGGCCAACTGTGCTAACTCCCATCTCCCTACTTCTCAGACAAACTTACATGTGAGCAGAGATGTATACAAAAGGATGATCATTATAATACTGTTTTTAATCTATCTATTTATCATCTATCTCTATTAATTAGTCAATCATCTACCTGTTAATATTGAGACAGAGTCTCTGTTGCACAGGCTGGAGTGCAGTGGGGTGATCTCAGCTCACTGCAACCTCTGCCTCTTCAGTTCAAGCGATTCTCCTGCATCAGCCTCTGGAGTAGCTGGGATGACAGATGCCTGCCGCCATGCCTGGCTAGAGACAGTTTTTAAATGGGAAAAAATAGAAATCAATAGTGAAAACATAATCTGCAAGCCCATTAGCAGGAAATTATGGTACATTTTTCCTACAAGACACCATGTACTGGTCAAAAAGAATGAAGCAAGCATATATCTGTATATTGACTTGGAACATTTTCCAGAGCAACTTATAGGGGAAAGGGATATACCATGCAATATGGAACCATGTATGTAACATAGATGCACATCAATAGCTAGATAAAAGTGTGGAAGGAACCACATGGAGTTGTACATGGGGAAAACGTTGGAAGCAGTGTGGGGTGGAGGAATGCTTTGACCTTTGACTGTTTTTGGAGTATTCAATATGCTTACAATGAGAATATTTTCATATATCACTCACGTATGTGGGCTTGTGAACACTTCAAAAATTCAAAATGAAGAATTAATGGAAGACTGAATAGAGACTTCAGGATATTGGATTGTGAAGATAAAGGCCTAACTGGGACAATAGTTTGGTGGGAAAAGATTCAGGGAAGGATATTGTTGGGACTTAGAAAACAATTCTCCAAAAAGAAGGCCTCAGAAGCAAGAGTTTTGCTCTGATCTTCTCCTGCCCTCCTACCTTTCAGTCCCATTCTTCCCCGGGAGACCTGTGGAAACTAGAACTCCTCTTCCCCATGGTGAGTCGTAGAAACGAGAACCTCTTTTCTCCAAAGCCAGCCACAAAACCTAAACATATTTCTCTAACTTTCCCTCTGCCTTTCTGTGTAAAACTGGCCATAAAGAAATGTTCTGACCAGCTGGGCGTGGTGGCTCACGCCTATAATCCCAGCCCTTTGGGAGGCTGAGGCAGGGAGATCACCCGAAGTTCAGGAGTTCGAGACCAGCCTGACCAACATGGAGAAACCCCATCTGTACTAAAAATACAAAACTAGCTGGGTGCGGTGGCAGGTGCCTGTAATCCTTGCTACTCGGGAGGCTGAGGCAGGAGAATCACTTGAACCTGGGAGGCGGAGGTTGCTGTGAGCTGAGAGTTAGTTATCCACTGCACTCCAGCCTGGGCAAGAAGAGCAAGACTCCGTCTCAAAAAAAAAAAAAAAAGATTTGACCTACCTTGTTTGACTGTAGGTCATGAGACCCCCTTTCCAGAACGGGTCCTGCTCCACACCCAGAAGGAAGGAATGCGGTTCAGAGAAGCCAAGAAGAATCTAGACAGGCCTTGCTGGCTTTCCCTGCACAGTCTATTCTCATTCTATCTATGCTTTTTGTCCAACTTCTTCTACACATTGGTCTACACTTTGTTGAACCTAGGCATAAAAATGGCCAATTGCTCTGGTATTTTTGTGTCTTCATTCTGAAGGCCCCTGTGTATGCACATTAAATAAATTTGTATGGCTTTTCTCCAACTAATCTTAACTTTTGTGAATTGATTTTTCTGTGAACCTTCAGAGGGCTGAAGAGAACTTTCTCCTTGACCCCAAGCTCCCCTTGGCCCCTACAATATTTTTGGATGAGGAAATGAGCATATTACTCTGCTGAGGGGGAAGAGCCAGTGGTGATGGACAACCTGAAGATACTGGCATTTTTTTTAAAAAAAGGAGTGTAAGAGATGGGGAAGGATGAATTTGTGGAGCAGGATGAAAGGTAAGAGGACCCAGAAGAACTCCAGGCCTACAGTCAGCATTTGACATGGTAGTTCTGGGTGTAAGTACTGAACCAATGGGGCACCCAAACTATACAATCATGCAGGACGAGGCAGCTGTGGAGTGATCTGCAGGCCCTACTCCTCATTCATGAAATAGACTGGCCAATGGGAGCCCTGGGGACGCAGGTGCAACTGCAATGTGAAACAATTGTGCAACTGTTTCAAAATATGAACCGGGCACAGCCAACTATGGCAGACAGGGAGACTCTGCAAAGGCATGTAGGGCACTGGTCTCTAATCCCTAGAAGAGTTTATACCCAAAAAGAGTCTACACCCTAAGAAATGATATGCCCTCTTCCCACTTTCCAGTTGATATTTAAAATCTTGTATCAGAACTTTAAAAAGTTGCAAAGGATATAATTTCCATTATATTGGGAATAGTAACATTTCAGATTCAAATTTTTAAACAGGTTCAGTGGTACCTGCTTGTAGTTCCAGTTACTTGGAAGGATCCCTTAAGCCCAGAAGGTTGAGGTCAACTTGGGCATCATAGCGAGACCTCATCTCTAAATATATATGTAAGAATTACATACCTATAATTCTTATATTACATATATAAGAGTTCTATATTATATAGACTATATAGAATAGAATTATAGAATAGAATATATATAGAATTCTATATTCTATATATAAGAATTATATAATTTTTTAAATCAAATCCAACAGAATCTAAATGCAAATGTAACTTGATCCCACCATCATCTATTTAAAAATACACAGGATTTTAAAAAAGATTTTTATAGTTTATTGAATTGTTTTAATTCTCTCACATAATTTTATGTTAATGTAATTTATATTTTTAGGCTTGAAGAAAATAAATCAAAATTTTTATTTATTTTTTAGACAGTGTATTCCTCTGTTGCCCAGGCTGGAGTGCAGTGGCGTGATCATAGCTAACTGCAGTCTTGAACTTTCGGCTCAAGCAATCCTCCTGCCTCAGCCTCCCAAGTACCTGGGACCACAAGTGCCAGCCATCATGCCTAGCTAAATTTTTATTTATTTATTTAGAAATAAAATTTTTCAGCCAGGTGTTGTGGCTCACGCCTGTAATCCCAGCACTTTGGGAGGCCAAAGTGGGTGGATTACCTGAAGTCAGGAGTTTGAGATCAGCCTGACCAACATGATGAAACTCTGTCTCTGCTAAAAATACAGAATTAGCCAGGCATGGTGGCACATGTCTGTAATCCCAGCTACTTGGGAGGCTGAGGCAAGAGAATCGCTTGAACTCGGGAGACAGAGGTTGCAGTGAGCTGAGATTGCACCACTGCAGTCCAGCCTGGGCTACAAGAGCAAAACTTTGTCTCAAAATAAATAAATAAATACAATTTTTTAAATGTTATGTTATATATTATAATAATGTTATGTTATATATTTTAATAATGTTATGTTATATATTTAAATGTTAAAAATTATTCTGGATGGAATTATTACATTTATTATTAGTTTACAATTGATCAAAATAAACATTACCCATTTGAAACATTTTAAACATAAATAATAAAATTTTATAAGAAATATATTTCTTCATGAGATAGATGGGTTTTTTATTGATTCATTTATGGATGAATAAATGTTTATTTTTAGAATGAGGCATGGTTTAGCGACAACTCTATTTCTTTTTCATTTTTATAGATAACCAAAGTAGACAAAAATGGAAGGAATTTTGTTATAGCAAAGTCAGTCAATTCTTTGAACTTTTAAATGATTGATCAAAAATTATTTTTAACAATAAACTCAATTACTTTTAGCTCATGTAATAAGCAGGGTACAGACTATGCTACTATAAAAAAAATCATAACAAAAATAGAAGAGGTAAAACAAGGTAGAAGTTTCTTTCTCATAGGACAGTGCAAAGAGGGGACTGGTCCTGGGCAGAGAGGTGGCTGTGAGCCTTGAAGGTGTCCAGGGTCCAAAGTCCTTGTCCTCATGGCAAAGCCAGCTCACCTGTATCACATCTGTGGTCCATCTTTCAGGAAGGGGGGGAGTGGAGAGCTCATTCCCAGTCATTTTAAGATCAAGACCAAGAATTTTCACACATCACTTTTCACATCCGTTGGCAAGAACTTAATCACACAGCCATACCTTGTTGCTGGAAAATGTAGTCTTAATTGAGTAACCACAACCACACCTGCTGAAATTCACCAGAGTTCTACTAAACAAAGGCAAAATATGGTGCATTCAGGGGACTATATCAGCAGGCCTTACTACTGCTTCTAAATCCTTCCATTTCGTTGAAAGCAAAGATATGAAAACCACCTAACTTGCAAAAGGATTTGTTATCTGCCTTTAGAGTCCAGGAAAACCGGTGTTTGGACTGTCCCTTTTCTTTTAGTATTGGGAGGATTTTATGTCCCAGGAAAGCGACTGTAGAGAGTTAGGCAGGAAGCACGCCTTTCCTGTATAAAGTGGGAGTGGAGAGGTGCCACTGGGAAGGCAGGGAGGAGGGAAGACAGAACACTTCAGGCAGTTTGGCTGATTAAACAAGAGGATGGCAAGGTGGCTTCATGCGCATGCGCCCTTTAGGAAGTTTTCCAGCGCTCATGGGCAGGCGCCTGCCCAGATCTAGGGCATTAGGTTGTAACTAGGCAGCTTAACTTCAAAATGCATTTTAAAACATTTTTTCTTTTTATCTTGGGTTTCAAGATATACCCTTGAAGCAAACTGCGGGAGCCTTTTCCCTAAGCCCTAAAAAAGACCGCGTCCCTTCCTTTCTCACCGTATATACTCCCTTCACGTTTATCCAACGTTATGCTAATGTCTGTGTGCCTTCTTAGAAGTTCCATCGGCTAATCTTGAGACAGACCCATCCTGGAGACACAGCTGCAGAGATTACTTCAAGGTAACTAGTTAACAACCTGGTCACTGTCGAGATGACACCAGCCCAAGATCCAAGTGGACTGGGACCCAAGATCACCACCAGAACACGACACGCAGACATTGTTCTCAGCGCAATTCTTGCATGCCTTCCTTATCAAGTTTTCCTTTTTTAAACTCCTGCCTTCCCTGCAAAAAATCAAAGTGGTTGCTTTAGCTGGGAATCTGGTCACTTCTTTACTAATTTTGGTTAATAAAATCACTTTCTTTCTACCAGATGTCACTCTTCTTCATTAGACCCTGCAAGGGGGGAGCAACCAGACCTGCAGTGGGTTACATGGTCATGGGGTGCAGTGTGAAGGTATTTACCAAAGGGCAAATCAGAGTGTCCAGGGTACATGGCAGCACCTCCCAAGTGCTGAGCTTTCATGCTCGTTTCATTGTCAGATCGTCCTTGACAAGGAGAACCCTTTGAGCCACAGCTGGCGGGTGGGAGCATTGAGTAGTGATGGTGCCCTTCCTGCACTCAGCGAGGTGTTCACTTTCTCATGCTCATGTTTAGCTCACCGTTCTCTCCTTCGTTGGAAAGCTCAAGTTTCTCATGTCTTTATCTGTATTTATCTACTTGTCAAATTTATATTGACTATTTCCTCCAGTACTTTCACGGTTTTGTTTTGGAAGATTTGCTATCTATAAACACTAGTCACCTTATTTAACTACTTGATTAGTTATAATAATTTTTCATGATTCTTTTTGGTGTTCACAGATACCAACCTCAAATAATAATAATGTTTCCACCTTTCCAACATTTATATCACGTTTTCTATTTTTGTTCTCCCAGAACGATATAATGGTGATAGCAGGCATTCCTGATTTAATAAGAACGTTTGGGTATTCACTATTAAATATAATGCCAATTGTTCATCTGAGATAGAGCTTTATTTTTGGTTATATAAAGGAAATTTCCTTATATTCCTCTTTTTCAATGATCAGTTTCTCAGTTTCCAAATTTATAATCCAGGTACAAATAAATTGATGCCAGTTTGTGTCTGTGCTCTGGAAAAATTTAGATAGCCTGGAATTTATCTGCTTTTTTTCTTTCCTTTTTTTTTTTTTTTTTTTTTTTTTTGAGACAGAGTCTTGCTCTGGCACGCAGGCTGGAGTGCAACGGCACTATCTCAGCTCACTGCAACCTCTGCCTCCTGAGTTCAAGTGATTCTCCTGCCTTAGCTTCCTGAGTAGCTGGGATTACAGGTGTTTGCCATTATACCCAGCTAATTTTTGTATTTTTAGTAGAGACAGGGTTTCACTGTGTTGGCCAGGCTGGTCTCAAAACTCCTGACCTCGTGATCTTCCCACCTTGACCTCCCAAAGTGTTGGGATTACAGGCGTGAGCCGCTGCTCCCATCCTGCTTCTTGAATATGTTAAAGACTTGCCCCTACGACAACCTAGTCTGATACATGTTTTGGAGATAGTTTGTGTGTTAGTTATCTGTTCCTGGGTATCAAATTACCCTAAAACTGAGTGGCCTAAAATGACAACAACATGTAGCATGTCACAGTCACTGTGGGTCAGGAATCTGGACTCTGCTCTGGCTCAGTCTGTCACAAGGCCACAATCAGGTGTCACTCCTGGGTCTACTGTCCATCTCAAAGCTTGGCTAGGGAAAGGCCTGCTTCCAGTTCACTCATCTGGTTGTGGAAGGACTCAATTCCTTACATCATGTTAGAACGAGGACCTCAGTTCCTTGCTGGCTCTTGGTCAGAGGATGCCCTCAATTCCTTACCATAGGGGCCTCCCCATAGGGCAAACAGCAGTTTCAACAGAGTGAGCCAGCAAGAAAAGCCAGGGGAGTATAAGCAGGATGGAAGTCTTGTTTTGCAACCTATTCTTGGAAGTGGCATCCCATCACTTTTGCTATATTCTATTTATTAGAATCAAATCACTAGATTAACTCATGCTCAAGTGGAAGGAATCATTGGGGGGCATTTTAGAAGCTTCCTACCCATCTTATTATAATGTTTAATTTTTTCTGTGTTTCTTGGTTCATATAATATTTCTACTTCATTTCTTTAAAATAATTTTTCTTCAAGAGTGCAGTGGCACTATCATAGCTCACTGCAGCCTTCCTGGGCTCATGGGATCCTCCCGCCTCAGCCTCCCAAGTAGCTGGGATACAGGCGTACTCCACTGCAACCAGCTAATGTTTTTAATTTTTTTGTAGAGATGGGGGTCTTGCTATGTTGCCCAGGCTGGCCTCAAACTCCTGGCCTCAAGCAATCCTCCCCCTCAGCCTCCCAAAGTGCTAGAAATATAGGCCTGAGCCATTATGCCTGGCCTTATTTCTACCTCTTAAAGAGATCTGGTAATTGATCTATCTCTAGACACTTATTCATACTTTAGGCTTTTAAATGTAAAACTTTAGGCTTTTAAATGTAAAACTGTGTATTCTATTTTCAGAAAATTAAACAAATTTTGTTTTTGTTTTTGTTTTTGAGACAGGGTCTCCCTCTGTCACCCAGATTTGAGTGCAGTGGTGTAATTATGGCTCACTGCAGCCTTGACCTCCTGGGCTAAAGGATCATCCTGCCTCAGCCTCCTGAGTAGCTGGGGCTGCCAGCATGCATCACCACACTTGGCTGATTTTTGTATCTTTTGTGTTTTCCAGTCTATTTTCTTCCTGTTGTTCAGATTGAATAATTTCTTTTGTCCTATCTTCCAGTTTACTAATACTTTTTTCTGTTCTCTTTATTCTGCTGAAGTAAAAACATTTGTAGACTTTTAAATTCTGATTATTGTATTTTTCAGTTGAAATTTCCACTTGATTCTTCTTTATATCTTCAACTACTTTGCTGAGACTTCTGATTTTTCATTTGTTTCAAGTATGTTTGTGTAATAGTTGCTCACTGAAGCATTTTTAGGATGGCTGCTTAAAATCCTTTTCCGATAGTTTCAACATTTGTGTGATTTCTGTATTGGCACCTGTCGATTTTTTTTTTTCTTGTTCAAATTGAGATTTTCCCGGTCTTGTGTAAGTGATTTAAATACTTTGCAATGGACATTGAGGGTATTATGCTATGACACTCTGGATTTTATCTGAACCTTGTGTTTTAGCAGGTATCCTCTGACATCATGCTGGTGGGAGGGAGGGGATCTTGCCTCATTTCTGTCAGGTGAGGGTGAAAGTCCAGGTGCCATTGGCCCTTGAGGAGGCGGAGCTCTTTGTTAGTTCCAGGTGGGTGGGAGTGGGAGTCCATGCTCCCACTAGGCCTCTGTGATAGCACCCAGGCTGGAAGGGAGGCATCTTGCTAGTGTTCCTCAAATAATCTTCACTGCCAACAGGAGGGGAAGGAGTGGACAGCAGTGAGACATCCGGCTTCCCATTGACCTCCTCTAACACTGGTAGGTGAGGGGAGCTCATCATCACTGGGTAGGGTTGGAAGTCAGGATCCCAAGTGGCCTCTACTGACTCAGTAAGCCTCCTGATTCCTGCTCGTCAAGGGTAGAAATCTAGGTACCCCATCTGGCCTTTGCTGACATGAGTGGGGGTAGGGCCATGTGTTTTTCCGTAGTGTTTGGCTGGGCGAGGGTGATTGCTGTCAAAAAACTTTCTGTCTTGTTAGACTGCTTCTTTCCTGCTCCTTTGGCTAGAGAGTGCAGGCTTCCCTTGGGGGCTTTTTGTTGTTGTTGTTGTTGGCTGCCGCTGACATTTCTGGGTTGTGGGCTTCCCTAGCATCCAGTTCAACATACAGCATGCAATAAGAACACCCAGAGAAGTCCTTACAGGTTGTTACATACACAGCATATAGGCTTGAGTATAGGTTCCTTGGGTCTCGGGGTTTCTAGAGGGCCTTGCGTTTTTCTTTTACCTTTCAGTCTTCTAATGTTTGTTTTATAAATAATGCCCAGGATTTTAGCTATGCTTAGCAGGGGGAATTGGGAGAAATTTTTCTATTCCATCTTGGACTTGTTGATTGATAACTGTTTGTAATTTCATGGGTTCTCAAGCGCATCTTGTGGGGTTTAATTATGTTACTTTAAAGGATCCTTTCTGTTATGGAGTAAATTGTTTTTTTTTTTCTGTTTTTTTTTAGATAGAGTATATGTTGCCCAGGCTGGAGTTCATTGGTGTGATATTGGCTCACTGCAAACACTGCCACTCAAACAATCCTCCCATCTTGAGGAACTGAGACTACAGGCATGTACCACCATACCCAGCTAATTTTTGTATTTTTCTTGTAGAGATGGGTTTTCACCATGTTACCCAGGCTAGTCTCAAACTCCTGAGCTCAAGCAATCTGCCCACCTCGGCCTCCCAAAATGTTGGGAATTCAGGCATGCCTGGCTGTAAATTGTTTTCTTTAATCAATTCTATTAAGAAGTGTCCTAAAAGCTGTGAGTTGTTTTTAACTGCCTAGGCAGTTTTGGTAGATTACTAGTAAGATTGAGTATCTTCACATGTGTTAATTGGATCTACATATTGCTTTATTTTTGAATTTCATGTTAGTGTCCTTTGTCCATTTTTCAGTTGTCATTATTTGACTTATGTTAGGGATATTGGTATTTGGTTGTATGTGGTTACATCTACGCTCATCTCCTTTACTAGCTGTACATTCTTTAGCTACAAATTGAATATTTTAGCACCTACCACATAGATCTGTTGGGAGCATTAAATATGACAATGAATGTCAACTCCTCAGACCAGTAAAAAGGCAAAGAGTAAATTCCCAGTAAATGGCAGTGATTATTTATTGTGGCATTAACTGCCCAAAAAGATCTGGACACAGGCAGAGATAAATTTCTTCAGGCTAATTGTCTTCCCAAGACCAAGATTTCTGCTCTTGCACTCTGAAGAGGTTCCTGGGAATTTGAAAATGCCTAGAAATTCCCTTGGCAAAGAACAACACTTTATGGCATTTGCTGAAGTTTTGTCAAGAGAAAATCACAGTAATACTACAATTTTAGAATAGGCTACTCTCAATTATAACATCATTTTATTAATTTCAAAACTCCCTTGAGAAGTTAAAACAACTTTTACTTCTATAAAGAGGTTGTATGAAATGGATTTAATTTGCTTTCTTCCAAAAGTTAACAGTTTATGTGATTGAAGTATTAAAAAAAATAACCTGTCCTTCACAAGGTTCAGAGGTTTGGGTGTAGTGTATGAAGTTTAGCAAAATGTGAGACTTCAGACTGAAAATGTACCGAGTCCAAGCTCATTCTGCTCACTGCACGACAGCCAGTAAGTAAAGAGACAAGGAGTTGGAGGAAGGAAAGCAATTTTATTTCAGAGAGCCAGCAACCAGAGAAGGTGACAGACCAGTGTGCCAAAGAATCATCTTAGAAGGCATGAATCTCAAGCTTCTTTGTATATTTGGGATGGGGGAACAAGGAGGTGACTGCTGATCATGGGTAGCTAGGCGTCAGCAGAAGGAGGTTGCAAAACTCATTTGTCCTCGGCCGGGTCACAATGTTCCTATAAAACTGTTGTTGTTGTTGTTTTTGAGATGGAGTCTTGCTCTGTTGCTCAGGCTGGAGTACAGTGGCATCATATCAGCTAACTGCAACCTCCACCTCCCAGGTTCAGGCAATTCTCCTGCCTCAGCCTCCTGAGTAGCTAGGACTACAGGTGCATGCCACCCCCCCCAGCTAATTTTTTGTATTTTTAGTGGAGACAGGGTTTCACCATGTTAGCCAGGATGGTCTCGATCTCCTGATCTCATGATCCACCTGCCTTGGCCTCCCAAAGTGCTGGGATTACAGACATGAGCCACCGCACATGGCCTTTTTTTTTGAGATGGAGTCTCTCTGAGTTGCCCAGGCTGGAGTGCGGTGGCATGATCTCAGCTCACTGCAACCTCCACCTCCCAGGTTCAAATAATCTTATTGCCTCAGTCTCCGAAGTAGTTGGGATTACAGGCACGCTCCACCATGTCTGGCTAATTTTTGTATTTTTAGTAGAGACACGGTTTCACCATGTTGGCCAGGCTGGTCTCAAACTTCTGACCTCAGGTGGTCCACCTGCCTCGGCCTCCCAAAGTGCTGGGATTATAGGTGTGAGCCACCTTGCCTGGCAAGCTCCTATAAATCTTTAACATAACCTTATTAGGAGTGTATGCCCTCCTTATCTCCTCAGGGGTTAGTTTGGGAAGGGGCTGTTATCATCCTTGCTTTAAAGTTAAGCTATAAACTAAATTCCTCCCATAGTTAGCTTGGGGGGAATCCTTATGTGCAGGATGAGTGAAAACAGCCTGTGAGGTTAGAATCAAGATGGAGTCGGTGATGTTAGATTTCTCTCACTGTTACAGAAAGATGAAGATGTAGAGGGGATAGAAAGGTTCATAATATGGGCATACTGTAGATGCTCCAGATCACCTATTATTTTGCTCAATATGTGCCCTTTTAGACTGACAAACTGCCCTTGGGATGTGGTTTGTTTGGCTCTACTTCCCATAATTCATTTGAAATAAACATTATAGGGAGAGGCATCTTGTAATCTTCTGGTTGCAGGTCGTAGTTGAAAGTTGTAATGAAATTTTATGATGATATGAAACACAAAACAATGTATTCTAAATCAAAGCAAATATTAAGGTTGATGAGAAAAGAAATACAAAAGCTTCAACTGTACCTACCATCCAAACAGGAAAAATTTTGAAATGCAAGAATCTTTTTTTTTGAGGCTGAGTCTTGTTCTGCCACCCAGGCTAAAGTGCAGTGGTGTGATCTCAGCTCACTGCAATGTCCACCTTCTGGATTCAAGTGATTCTTCTGGATCAGCATCCCAAGTAGCTGGGATTACAGGTGCCCACCATCACGCCCAGCCTATTGTTTTATTTTTGGTAGAGGTGGGGTTTCACCATGTTGGCCAGGCTGGTCTTGAACTCCTGACCTCAAGTAATCGGCCTGCCTTGGCCTCCCAAAGTGGTGGGATTACAGGCGTAAGCCACCACGCCCAGCTGTGAAATGCAAGAAAACTTACACAAGAAATCATCTGAGGATAAAAACAGGGAAAACAAATTGATCAAATCATTTATCTACTTTTTGGCTAGACAGTTGAGAAATAAAGAGCTTCATGGAAGAAAACACTTTGGCGTTGTTAAAGTTAGCCTAATGCTGCCTCCTTGTAAATTTGGCCTTAAGGTTCTGAACTGAAACTTAACTGCATGTATAGACAGATTGTAACCTACTTTTTCACCAATCACCAACTTTTGGTCAATCAGCCAATCAAAGGCGGCCAATTGTTCAAATCATGTTCAAACAGAGCAAATACCGACTGTAAGCAATCCAGCTGTTTCTGTAGTTCACCTTCATTTTCTCTGCATACTTTTCCTTTTTCTGTCCATAAATTATTTCCAACCACACCACAGCACTGGAGTGGCTTTGAACCTGTTCTGGCTGGGGAGTCTGGCTAATCTGCGAATTTTTTTTTTTTTTCAGTTAAACTCCACTACATTTAATTTGTCTAAATTTTTTCCTTTTTTTTTTTTTTTTTTTTGAGACGGAGTCTTGCTCTGTCGCCAGGCAGGAGTGCAGTGGCTCAATCTTGGCTCACCACAACCTCCACCTCCTGGATTCAAGCGATGCTTTTGCCTCAGCCTCCCGAGTAGCTGGGACCACAGGCACGTGCCACCACGCCTGGCTAATTTTTTTATATTTTTAATAGAGATGGGGTTTCACCATGTTGGCCAGGATGGTCTCGATCTCTTGACCTCGTGATCTGCCCGCCTTGGCCTCCCAAAGTGCTGGGATTACGTGCATGAGCCACCATGCCTGGTTCCTGATTTATCCCTAAGTCTTGGTGTGATATCCGGGTGGTTTCTGTTCCAGATGCAGGTAAATCTTTCAAACAGATGACCAAGGTTAGCACCATGAAAGATACTCCATAGGAAGCTGGATGCGGTGGCTCACGCCTATAATCCCAGCACTTTGAGAGGCCAAGTTGGGTGGATCACCTGAGGTCAGGAGTTCAAGACCAACCTGGCCAACATGGTGAAACCCTGCCTCTACTAAAAATACAAAAATTAGCCAGGTGTGGTGGTGCACACCTGTAATACCAGCTACTAGGGAGGCTGAGGCAGGAGAATCACTTGAATCCGGGAGGTGGAGGTTGCAGTGAGCTGAGATCACGTCATTGCACTCCAGCCTGGGCAATAAGAGTGAAACTCCGTCTCAAAAACAGCAACAAAGATACTCCATAGGAAACCTCTGGACCTCTTCATGGAAATGAGGTGGAGGCCTGACCTGCTGGTAAATGATGTTGTTGAAGGCAGGGTGAACTGAAGGGCTGTGCACATGGTAAGGCAGAAAGCATGTTGATTCTAGGAAAACCCAATAATTATTTGGTCAGTTTTGCCTGTTGGTTTTTGGCACCCCAGATGTAGACATTACGGTGAGTCACTTTTCTGTTTAACTAAAATGCAGCCTCATCACTGGACATGAGATGACCTGCAAAGTCTTCTACATAATCAGAATGGCAGTACAAGTTGTATCGTTTCTCCTTTTCTACATCAGATCCTGAGACCAGTGTAAATGGTGAGGTTTACTCTCTGTGATGATTTGTGTAAATTTCTTGGGACTTCTCTGAATGGTGACTGAAACATGATTCCTTAGACACACATGGACATCCTGGGCTCTTTTCCTTACGGAACACCCTTTCTGCTCCATCCTTTGATACCTGTGACAAGTGTTTTGATCTGAACTTCATGCCTTGTTGAGTATGGCTTGGGAATACATTTTCTCTCTCTCTTTTTTTGAGATGGAGTCTCACACTCTGTTACCCAGGCTGGAGTGCAGTGGCACAATCTCAGCTCACTGCAAACTCTACATCCCAGATTCAAGTGATTCTCCTGCCTCAACCTCCCAAATAGCTGAGATTACAGGTGTGTGCCACCATGCCTGGCTAATTTTTGCATTTTTAGTAGAGATGGGGTTTTGCCATATTGGCCAGCCTGGTCTCAAACTCCTGGCCTCAAGTAATCTGCCTGCCTCAGCCTCCCAAAGTGCTGGGATTACAGGCGTGAGCCACCTTGCTTGGCCAAGGGATAAATTTTCTGTTTGAGACTCCACAGTGCTCTCCTGAGATTTCCTCTTGAGGTCTGTGTTTTGTTATTCCCCCTACCTACGCACTGTTGGGAAGCAGTTTTCCATGGTTTCTTTGCATTTCTGCATGACTTGCACATATCTTGTAAGGAGAGTCACTGACTACTTTTGTTCTATCTTTTCAAGGATGTTTATATAGTGAACAGCCTTGGAAGATAGAGAAAATATTTGCCTCTAGATCAAAGAGCAGATTTTCTTACAACTTTGGGAAGATAGAGATTTTTTTTTCACAAGCAAAAGGCAGCCACATTGCTCATTATGAAAGATCCTGGTTCCTTAGGTACAGAGTTTTTCTCCTGTAATGCAACCCGGAGTATATGCAGGTATCATCTGGACCTCTTTGCATTGCCCTGTGGGAATTGGGGTTGGTGAACCAGTGCAAATGCTGATACTCTGATTTCTCTTATTGCTAGGTATAATATAGTCATTTGTCTAACCCATGAGCCTTGTGTCTTGCGATGTGGCCATGAAACTGGAAGACCAACTTGTTAGCCTAAAAGCAGGGAAAAATCTTAGAACCTTTACTTTGCTGCAGAGGCCTCATGCTTCTGAACCCCAATTTTAGAGAGGCCCCTTAACGTGGGACAAATGTGGAGATGCCAGGGAAAACAGCCTGAGCTGTGAGAAGCAATATTCATTGACGGCTGCTGAAGGATGTATATTTCTTTTTTTTTTTTTTTTTTTTTTTTGTTTTTGAGTATTGGTCTGTCACCAGGCTGGAGTGCAGTGGCACAATCTTGGCTCACTGCAACCTCTGCCTCTTGGATTCAAGCGATTCTTCCGCCTCAGCCTCCTGAGTAGCTGGGGCTACAGATGTGTGCCACCATATCCGGCTAAATTTTTTGTACTTTTAGTAGAGATGGGGTTTCACTGTGTTGGCCAGGATGATCTCGATCTCTTGACCTCGTGATCCACCTGCCTTGGCCTCCCAAAGTGCTGGGATTACAGGCATGAGCCACTGTGCCCGGCTTGAAGGATGTATATTTCTAAATGTTATGCTTGACACATGTACTTTTGCCTCTGTGACTTGTACTGAATTGTGCATCTATTTTTTTGCAATCTGCTGATTTTGATGGACATGATAAGAAAGAGCAATGTAATGTAAAACGTACTGTTGTATATTTCGTTGGGATATTTTCAAGGACATCGACTACAACATTATGCAGTATCCTCTTTATGAGGGCCCACAGGAGAAATTTATCTCAGGTATTAGAAAAAGCTGCATTCTGTTGAACAGCTGTGGTGTCTGCGTCCTGTGGACACTATAGATCTTTTAACTGATTGTGTATCTTTATTGTTTCAGCGTCTTGGGAGAACAGAGCCAAATTTGTGGTCCAGCTTTTGGAATTAATCAAGGCAAGACAGAATATACTTGAGAGTACTAAGTTTATTGCAGGTTGTTTTTCTTCATTGCATTTTCTTATTTATTTATTTTTACATTTTTGCAGTAGGTATATGTTTCTATTTTTATCTTAATCACATTTTCAGGATCTGGTATATCTACCAAGTTTATCATAAGACCAGCTGCTTCCTGCCTCCCCGTCCTCCTCCTTCCCATGCCTCCTGCATCGGAGTCTTCCTCTCCCTTAGCGTAAGTCCTTGTGTTGCTGGAACATCAGAGACAGTTGCTGGAAGGCATATTTATTGAGAGCTAATATGTCTGAAAATGTTATTAGGTGACTATCGTACTTAGCTGATAGTTTGGTGAGTCATGGAATTCTAGGCTAGAAATAGCTTTTATTTAGACTTTTGAAGGCTTTGCTCCATTGCTTCTAGGTTCTAGCACTTCAGTTGGGAAGTCCAAATCTCTTCTGATTCTTTTTTTTTTTTTTTTTTTTTTGAGATGGAGTATCCCTTTGTCACCCAGGCTGAAGTACAGTCACATGATCTTGGCTCACTCGCAACCTCCAATTCCCAGGTTGAAGTAATTCTCTTGCCTCAGCCTCCCAAGTAGCTGGGATTACAGGCGCCTGCCATCACTCCTGCCTAATTTTTGTGTTTTTGGTAGAGATGGGGTTTCACTACGTCGGCCAGGCTGGTCTCGAACTCATGGCCTCAAGTGATCTGCCAGCCTTGGGCTCCCAAAGTACTGTGATTACAGGTACGAGCCACTGCAGCTGGCTTTCTTTTTATTATTTCTTTTACTCACAGAACGAGTTTTGATTTTTGATCCCTTGACGTGACTTATTTTTTCTCTGGAGGCTCTGTTGAATCTTTTCTTTGTTCTCAGTGTTCTGAAATTTCAGGAAAATGCTATACCTTTGTGGAGTCTTTTGACATCCACTGTGCTGGGCCTTCGTAATCTGAGAAGTTGGGGCCTTCAAATGCAGGATATTTTTCTCTGATTTTTTTCTTGGACAATCCCCTGTCCTGTGTTTTCTGGGTTTCCTGTTTCTTGAATGACTTTATTTTCGCTTTGGGACTTCTGGGTTAGTCTTCTCATAGGGTCTCTTAATACTGATTTGCATTCTCTCCTTGTAGGTTCTATTTCTTGAAAGATCCTTTGTATTGATACTCAGTTGCTGCCAGAAAACATTACCACATACCTGGAGGCTTAAAAGGGCCCCCCTTTATTATCTCACAGCAACTGTGAGTCAGAAGTCAGGGCTCCATGTAGCTCAGTTGGGTCCTCCACTTAGGGCCTCCCGAGATGGAAGTCAAGGTGTTGGCTGGCTTAGCTCTCACTGGAAGGCTCTGGGAAGAATCTGCTTCCAAGCTCACTCAAGTTGTTGGCAGAATCCAGTTCCTTGTGATTGTATTGGGTTGATGCAAAAGTAATTGTGATCTTTGCCATTTAAAAGTAATGGCAAGCCAGGCACTGTGGCTCATGCCTATGATCCCAGTACTTTGCGAGGCCGAGGTGGGTACATCACTTGAGGTCAAGAATCCAAGACCAGTCTGACCAACATAGTAAAACCGTATCTCTTCGCTTCTCAAATGTTTACTTCCACTTTACGGGAATCAGGGAGAACAAGACCAATAATAGTTTTCTGATAAAGTAAGGAAATATATGTAGAAATCTGAGCTAACTGGCACAATATTTCCTCCTATTCCAGTGATATTTTGGTGCTCATTAAGGGTTGGCACCCTGGGCAGCTGCCAGACAGGCTTGTCCGTTGATCTAGTTATGCCCTCAGCCTCTGCACTGGCCACTTTTCCTTCCTGGAACCCAGTATCCTGATATTCTGTCTCCTCCACCCTATGACATAGCGCTCAGTGACTTCATTCACATTCAGGTTTAAGTGATAACAGCATAAAGACTTTTGTCATGCTCAGGTTCAGGTTCCAGCTGAGGGCTGAGGGGAGAGGGTGGATGTGGGGCAGGGAGCTGGAAGAACACTTGAGAGACAGGACGTAGATGAGACATGGCTTTATTCAGCAGCCCCTTCACGGAGTCAGTGTTATATTTATGTACCACACAAACAGTAGTGGCCGAGAGCCAGGTGGTGAGCTTCTCTATGTTATGTGTACATGCCTATGCTTATATAAGACATGGGACTGTGTGCCTGTGCCACAAACCTGCTGAGTCATCCAGGCTGCATACCTCTGCCTATACCTGCTGCCCTATGCCTGCTTGGCTGCAGCACAGCCATGTTCTTTTACACTACACCCCCTAGGCCTAGAGGTTCCTCTTGGTGGGGACCCGTGCACAATACGACAGCATCCTGGACTCGTAGGCCATAGCAACAATACAGAAAGCAACAACCTGTCACTAATATTCCTGCTATGCTACCTATGATTATGAGAGCCCACCATAGGCCAGAGCCCAGAGACACCCACCATCTCTGCAGGGGGTCATCAGTAAGGTGCTTAATCACCTTAATCTCCTGTGACACACTTTGTAAAGCTGCCGTTATGTTCCTGTGGTTGTCAGGGATAAATGTTCAACCTGTGTCCCTACAAGGACACAGGTGCCACCTCAGGCAGCTGTGACTATGTCTAAGGCTATCTGGTTTTGCAGCATCACCTTCCTGATCTGATCAGCTTCATCCGTTAACAAAAGGAGAGCAACTCGGGTGTCATTCAGGGCCCCAGCTGTGTGCTCTGCAAAGGCTGTAACCTGCTTTTCTACTGTAATTACTTTTGCTCCAGGGCTAGTTATTGCTAAGGGATAGAACCACCAGGGGGCCCTCTGCACTTGCAAAAAGTGGGAATGCAGCACCTCGCAATTATGCGGCGACTAGGCAATGTGGAAAGCACGGTGGCAGGCACATAGGGCCACCCCCAGGTACAACGTCCGGTTTACCTGGCTGGCAGACATGGCCATCCTGTGTCCCCACAGACCCATAAACTCCCAGGGTACACAAAATCCATGGGGGCCTGGTCTTGGTAAGGTTGCTTGTTCCACCACACCCTTGATGTGGTGACATGTGTTGTGTTTGCATAAACCTCAGTAGGCAGCCACCCCACAGAGACTTTACCCTGGTGCTGCTCTGTGCATCATGGCACCTGCAATGGGGACACCACATGATCTCCCATTAGCCAGCCCCATCCATCATGGACACTATGTCAGCCAGGGGCAGGGTTGCCATGGGTTTTGCAACACCCTCTGTCCAAAGCCCACCTTGTTGCATCCCACCCATTGTCCGTGGGACCCCAAGTCTCTAGTTCAGTTCTGCACAGAAGCTGGATGCACATGACAGGGCAAACCATCCACAGCTGTTGCTGGGAGGGCGGTGCAGATCCAACAGTTGGAGACATTGGTCACCTCAGTGTAGGCATGGGCCCAGTCCGTGATGCTGTCGGAGCATGCCAAACTAAAGACCAGAACGACAAAGGAGGCACAAGTACTAATGGGCAAATCACTTCCTTCAGGCAAAATACAGGACAACTTTTCATCTCTGGATAACAATGTAGCTGCCAAGGGCTTCTACCCTGGGCGATGATACCACACCTTCTCAGCTCCCCATGGGTCTTTTGGGTCCTGTACCTGTGACAAAAATCACAGGGGAGCTCGTAGTAGGCCATATAGACAGTACCTATGTCCCCCAGATTTCTGTCTTATGTTGTAAAACCTAAGCTAATCATCTATACCAACACCTTATCTTTTCCTACTTTTATTTGTTGCCACCTTTAAAAAAGAGAAGAGTATCTTATTAATGATGACAACCTGTGGTTTTGGATTGCTTTTCTAAGCGGTTGCTGCAAAAGTGAAGCACATTGTTTGGTAAAGTTGTAATACTCCCTGTGGCCACAGACACCAAATCCCA
The DNA here is from genome assembly GCA_963573385.1 of Cacajao melanocephalus. Classification (NCBI taxonomy): domain Eukaryota; kingdom Metazoa; phylum Chordata; class Mammalia; order Primates; family Pitheciidae; genus Cacajao; species Cacajao melanocephalus. The sequence goes on along the minus strand of CAUYLG010034910.1, from coordinate 48,047 downwards.
GGTACTCAAGACACTGACATCTACTAGAAATATATAAGTACTACTCCTTACCACCACTCTGTACCCATGGTGGTGTGTCCTGTGTGGAAAATGTGCACACAGTCTTTGCATGAGTTTCTGAATCACTTTTTCAAAGTCATTGTGGAAAAATATGATCTTTAGTGGGATTCCTGGGTGTTAGCTGAGAACATTCAGCCTATTGTTCAGATTCATACTTCCCCTGGCTCCCAACTTTTTAATATAAAAAAAATTTCAAAAATACATAAATGTTGAATGTTACAATTCATATTCATATCCCCACCACCAAGATTCAATAGTTGTTAATATTTTGTTATATTCGCTCTATCTATATACCTGCACAGATTTACAGCTAAATCTGTAGCTAGAGTGACGTATTTTTTTTTGGCTAACCATTTGAAAGTGACTTGCAGACATCACTTTTTCACTTTTAATGTATCCTGAATCTCCAAATTGTGTTCTACATGTTGATGAGAATGCCAAAGGCATGCCGGGCATGGTGGCTCACACCTGCAGTCCCAGCATTTTGAGAGGCTGAGCTGGGTGGATCATGAGGTCAGGAGTTCGAGACCAGCCTGGCCAACCAACATGGTGAAACCCTGTCTCTACTAAAGATACAAAAAACTAGGTGGGCATGGTGGTGTGCACCTGTAATCCCAGCTACTCAGGAGGCTGAAGCAGGAGAATCACTTGAACCTGGGAGGCGGAGATTGCAGTGAGCTGAGATCACACCATTGCACTTCAGCCTGGGCAACCGTCTCATACAGTTTTTTTTTTTTTTTTTAAAAAAAAAAAAAAAGAGAGAGAGAGAGAGAGCCAAAGGCAGATTCCTAAGTGTTTTCAGCCTAAGAGTATGTGTGGCTTGGGAGCCCTTCAGCCTCAATATGGGCCATATCAGGAAAGATGCTATGGGACTGTTAAAAAGTATATCGCAAAGATACTTTCAAAACAGAGGCCTGTACTTTTTTTTTTTTTTTTAACTTAGTGAAGGGAAATATCTGCTTTGTTCCTAAAATATAAATCCAACAAAATTCTACTAAATCAGTTTAAAAATATCTGAGCCATGATGTTGACTACTGGTTATTTCTGGAACTTATTTATTCATTTATTATTTTAAAAAATTTAAAAATTTGTTAGATTCAAGGGTACGTACACAGGTTTATAATATAGGTAAATTGCATGTCACAAGGGTTTGGTGTACACATTATTTTGTCACCCAGGTTCTTTAGTACCCAGTAGGTGGTTTTTCAATCTTCTCCCTCCTGCCACCTTCCATCCTCATCTAGGCCCTGATGTCTCCTGTTCCCTTCTTTGTGTCCATGTTTACTCAGTGTTTAGCTCCCACTTACATATGAGAACGTGCAGTATTTGGGTTTCCATTCCTGCATTAGTTCACTTAGGATAATGGCTTCCAGCTCCATCCATGTTGCTGGAAAGGACATGATCTCGTTCTTTTTTTAAGGCAGTGCAGTATTTCATGATGTATATATATATCACATTTTCTTTATCCAGTGTACTGTTGATGGACATTAAGGTTGATTCCATGTCTTTGCTATTGTGAATAGGGCTATGATAAACTTAAGCATGCATGTATCTCTAGGATAGAATGATTTATATTCCTTTGGGTATATACCCACTAACAAGATTGCTGGGTCAAATGGAATTTCTGTTTTAATTTCTTTGAGAAATCACCACACTGCTTTCCATAATTGCTGGACTAATTTTCATTCCCACTAGCAGTGTATAAGCATTCCCTTGTCTTTGCAACCTCGTCAGCATCTGTTACTTTTTGACTTTTTAATAGTAGCCATTCTGACTGCTGTGAGATGGTATTTTATTGTGATTTTGATTTGCATTTCTCTAATGATTAGAGATGTTCAGGATTTTTTTCATGTGCTTGTTGGCTATGTATATGTCTTCTTTTAAAAAATGCCTGCTCATGTCTTTTGTTCACTTTTTTATGGGGTTGTTTCTTGCTCATTAAGTTCCTTATAGATTCTGAGTATTAGTTCCTTATAGATTCTGACGTTTGTCAGATGCATAGTTTGCAATATTCTCTCCCTTTCTGTAGGTAGTCTGTTTACTCTGTCAATAGTTTTTACTCTGTGCAGAAGCTCTTTAATTAAGTCTCATTTGTCAATTTTTGTTTTTGTTGAAATTGTTTTTGGTGTCTTTGTCATGAAATTTTTGCCAGGGCCTATGTCCAGAATGGTATTTCCTAGATTATCTCCTAGAGTTTTTACAGTTTTTAGCTTTACATATAAGTCTTTAACCCATCTTGGGTTGATTTTTGTATATGGTATAAGGAAGAGGTCCAGCTTCAATCTTCCGCATATGGCTAGCCAGTTATCTCAGCACCATTTATTGAAAGAGAGTTCTGTGGTTTGCTTTTGCAAAGATCAGATGACTGTAGGTGTACAGCTCTATTTCTGGGCTCACTGTTCTGCTCCATTATTCTATATGTCTGCTTTCGTTCCAGTACCATGCTGTTTTGGTTACTGTATCCCTGTAGCATAGTTTGAAGTCAGGTAATGTGATTCCTTTAGCTTTGCTCTTTTTGCTTAGGATTTTCTTGGCTATTTGAGCTGCTTTTTGGTTCCATATGAATTTTAAAACAGTTTCTTCTAATTCTATGAAGAATAGCATTGGTAGTTTGATAGTAATAGCATTGAATCTGTAAATTGCTTTGCGCAGTGTGATCATTTTGATTCACATTGCTTTGGGCAGTGTGATCATTGATTCTTCCTATTCATAGGCGTGGAATGTTTTTCCATTTGCTTGTGTAATCTCTGATTTATTGCTCTCCCCTCCCTCCCTCCCTTTCTGCCTCCCTTCCTCCCTCCTTTCCTCTCTTTCTTTCTCCCTTCCTCCCTTCCTTCCTTCCTGCCCTCCCCTCCCCCCGCCCTCCTCTTTTCCAGGCAGGGTCTTGCTCTGTCTCCCAGGCTGGAGTGCAGTGGTGTGATGATGGCTTGCTGCAGCCTTGAACTCCTGGGCTCAGGTGATCCTTTCACTTCAGCCTTCCTGGGTAGCTGGGACTATGGGCATGTACCACAATGCCTGTCTTTTTTTTTTTTTTTTAAATGGGGTCTTGCTGTGTTACTCAGGGTGGTCTTGAACTTCTGATCTCAAGTGATCCTTCCATCTTGGCCTCCAAAATTGCTGGCATTATAGGTGTGAGCCACAACACCTGGCCATCTCTGATTTCTTTGAATAGTGTTTTGTAATTCTGGTGGTAGAGATATTTCATCTCCCGGGTTAGCTGTATTCCTAGGTATTTTATTGTTTTTGTGGTTATTGTGAATGGAATTGCACTCTTGATTTAGCTCTCAGTTTGAATATTGTTGGTGTATAAAAATGCTACTGAGGCTGGGTGCGGTGGCTCACGTCTCTAATCCCAGCACATTGGGAGGCTGAGGCAGGTGGATCATGAGGTCAGGAGTTCGAGACCAGCCTGATCAACATGGTGAAACCCTGTCTCTAGTAAAAATGGAAAAATTAGCTGGGCATGGTGTACCTGCTGGCTGAATTCAGACAGAAGTGGGACTGCTGGGCTGGAAGCTGTAGCAGGCATTGGCCCATCTGGCTGTCAGTGGTGAGGGTGGGTGAGGTTGCCTACCCTGCCATCCAGGTGATTCCCAGGACAACAGGAGGCTGCAGCTGTCAGCTGAGTTCACACAGAAGTGGGACTGTTGAGCCAGAAGCTGGCGCCAAGCTCCATCTGGCAAGGGGTGGGTAGAGCAATCTTACTGCTCCCAGGCACCATGACTGTGGCCTCTGTTGAGCCTATGGCACTGGTTCTGGTCTACTGTGGAGTCCCAGGCTTGTAGAAGTCCCCCTGGACCCAAGAGTTGCCCCTGCAAAACATCCAGGTGATTCTATGCCTTAGTCTAGAAGTGCAGTGGGGGGTGTGGGAGGGCCAGGAGGTTTCTTCCATTCTCAGTCTTGCACAGGTTGCTACGGAAAGTGTGAATCCCCCAGGGGGCTCTCACTCACTCATCCTTTCTGGTATTGGAGAGGTTCTTCTGGCTGTGCACTGAGTCCAGACAGGCTGGTGCCCAGCTTCCTTCCTCTCTGCTATCTGTGTCCCCTGGCTGCCTTGATGGATCCCAGTGTGTGTGTGTGTGTGTGTGTGTGTGTGTGTGTGTGTGTGTGTGTGTGTTTGAGACAGAGTCTTGCTCTATCGCACAGGCTAGAGTGCAGTGGCACCATCTTGGCTCACTGCAACCTCCGTCTCCTGGGTTGAAGCTATTCTCCTGCCTCAGCCTCCTCATGCCTACAGGCAGGCACCACTATGCCCAGCTAATTTTTGTATCTTTAGTAGAGAGGGGTTTCACCATGTTAGCCAGGTTTGTCTCAAATTCCTGACCTTAGGCAATCTGCCTGCCTTGGCCTCCCGACGTGCTGGGATATGGTCATGAGCCACTGTGCCCGGCCCCAGTGTGGTTTTTCAGGTGATTGGCCTGCAGGGTCAGTGTTCGCTAGCTCTTTTGTTTCCTTGCTGTGAGAGCAGTGCATATGAGCTGCTTCTAGTCTGCCACCTTGGTCTAATTCCATCTTGAAAGCCTTTAAATAGGATGACAAACTCACCTAGTTTGTCCAAGACTTTCCTGGTGTTAGTATTGAAAATCCTGGGAAACTCCTTTGTCCAAGACAAACCAGGATGGTTGGACATTTTACTTAACCTCCCTCCTAGAAAAAGTTTACCATATTGTTATTATTTATTTAACACATCTTTACTGAGTTGGTGTTGGGTGCAGGCCCTGGGGTAGGGCTGGTGACGTCTGGTTGACTATGACATGGTCTTTCCCTACAAAGAGTTCACAGAATCCTCTGCATTTGGCATGAGTAGTGAAAGACAAATGTCTGTGCTTTAGAATTAAAATTCCTCTTCAGTGTGACTGGTAGAAGAAGAAATGAGAATGGCTTTACATAGAAAATCATCTTGATATCTAAACATACTTTGTGTAATTGTGGAATATTTTAACTTTCTTCATGTCTTCAACGATGGTTTCTTAACACAGAAAAGTTAGTGAGGAAGATGAATTGTAGCCATAATCACTTGATGTTTTCTGGGCTCAGTGCCTTTTGAAATATAAGCTGAAGGCTTTTCAAACATGACAGTCCACTTGTGAAAGAAAGCTGTTGACAGGTTGCTGGCAGGTTTTGTTCATGGCTTAGAGACAGTGTCTCTGTCCCTGAAGGTGACAATGTTACAGGTGTTGCATTCTGGGCTCGATAACTTGGTAGCTTGGAGCTTCTTTATGAAAGAGTGTTACTAGTGAGGTAGAAAATGCTTTGCAGCCACTGGACCTATGAAATCTAAAATGCTGGGCAACATCTGACCACTAGATAATAGCTCCTTATGCGGGGATCTGGGCTTCCAGCACCAACCCACCACCTGGCAGAGAGGAGAGACTTACTGCAGTTCTTGTATTAAATCAATTTGGATGAAAAAGGAAAAAAAAATCAGGTTATTTTAATAAGTGGTAAAGTACAATTTTTAAAAATACATTAAAACTTTAGTTAAAATATAGAATTATTGCAGGCTGGAGAAGATGCAGGAAGCAGATGCTGGTGATTCCTGTGGCATTCATCTTCTGCTCTGATTTGATTAGGTTTCAGTGGACCTGGACAGTGCACATTGGTTGTTTACATAAGGAAGAGCTATATAATTCATTCCACAGACTCCTGCTCAAAAAGGCTGTCCTTATAATACATGTGATGAATAAAAAGGAATATTTGAGCTGTGTGTGTGTACAATCTCTTATTATGCTTTCTCACTTTATGTGACTTTTTCAATTAATTGATTGCATTAGATAAAAGGGCTTCTTCTGAATTTTAATTTTAACATTTTCCCCTGTCACAATAAGATTGTGTATGATAAGTTCTGTTTTTAAGAAAATGAATGTTTTGAGCTCACTGGCAGAAAGTGTTTTAGAAAAACTCTTAGGCCTTGTCATAAAACTAACTCTTGAATTCCACTGTTTGTCTGGAAACAGAGCAGTGGAAAGAATAGCTGAAAAGTTAAACAATAGGTTTGACAACAAAATAGGTAAGTCATCTCAGGCGACTGTTGACATGTTTCAAATGCAGAACATAACAGGGTTGGAAGATACTGTCATTGCTGACCTTGACACACTGGCTAGTGGGAACTAATTTACAAAAGGTAAATAACCAAGGACTCTCAGATAGGACCCTCTCTCCTTCCCTCTCTCTTTGAACATAAATAGTTTATAACCTCCATGTGTCTTGAGGCATAATAAGATCCCAGACCTATTCCTAATGTCCAATACAAACACACACAGTGATCATATTCCTGGAACCAAAAGTCCAGAAAACTGGTTTGCCAGTGAGACAGAATATTTGAAATTGAGACATGAACTTTACTTTTTGTTATGGATTTATATAAAGAAAGGTTTGTGACTGTTGCTAAAATTACTGAGAATATAAATTTGGACCCTGCCTGGAGAGTTGCCTGTAATATTTCTATTCTATCCCTGAGTAGGCCTTTGGAGATGGGAGATACCGCTCTTAGCCAAGGGAGGATTCACAATCTCACTCCAGGATCTGCAGATAAGAGTCTCTTAGGAAGAGGAAAAGAGCATCATGGGAGATTCCAGTTCTCACAAAGATTCTAGACAGTGGCTTCTCAGACAATAGGGTCCCTCCCTTGGGCTTCCAGCTTTAGATCGCCTCCCTGTCCCCCTCCTCCAGCCCATCTCCAACCTCACACGTCCTCTGCAAGGCCAAGGGGACATGCCCACCCAGGGCCTGCGTTTCCCTTTCTAGACCATGCTCTGGCATCGGGTCCTCAGAATTCCCCACCCAAATGGCTGGAGTCTGCTTCTGGGGCTGTGTGGGCCTCTTCCCTGGGTGGTCTCTCAAAGGATAACCAAGATGGACGACTGTGCTTCCCTAACCCTGAGAGGTCACTAAATTAATAACTGACAGCTTTTGTCTGTTTTTTTCCTAGTTTTTGTCTGTTTCCAACTGAGGACCAACTATAGAAAGCCAAACATGTTTCCGTAACCAATCGCATAGGATGACCTGCTTCTACTTAACCACCTCTAGCTTCCCCGTGCCAACAACCTCTAATCAGAGCATATTGGGAACCTTCCCCTTTTATCCCTGCGATAAAGCCTTCCTCTGCCTGCCTTTGAGTCTCTGCCAAATTCAAGTGACAGTAGACTCCCTTGCTAGAACAAGCTCTGAATAAATAGTCCTTCTCTGTTCTCCTTTGGGTAGTCTTTGTTTATTTCCACAATTGCCGCAGTTTTTCAGTCTCCCTGATTTTCATATCTAACCCAAAGGCTGAGAATCATTAATCAAAATATTTATGTCTTTATTATTTATTTAATACATTTAAATGTTATGTAAAGTTTTCTGAGGAAGAGTGAAAAAACTAAAAGTATAGAATGTTGGGAACCTAGGAATATGTATGTATATAATTGATTGCATTAGATAAAAGGGCAAATATATATACTCAGAAGAAGCCCCCCACCTTATTTTTTCAGTTTTGAGACAGGGTGTCACTCTGTTGCCCATGCTGGAGTGCAGTGGTGTGATCTCATCTCACAGCACCCTCAGCCTCCTGAGTAGCTGGGATTACAGGTGCCACACCACACCTGGCAAATTTTTGTATTTTTAGTAAAGACAAGGTTTCACTATGTTGGCCAGGCTGGTCTTGAACTCCTAACCTCAAGTGATCAACCTGTCTTAGCCGCCCAAAGTGGCTGGGATTACAGGTGTGAGCCACCACCCCCATCCCAGAAGAAGCCCTTTTATCTAATGCAATCAACTAGTTAAAAAAGTCACATAAAGTGGGAAAGCATAAAGAGAGATTGCACTCACAGCTCAAACATTCTTTTTTATCACATGTATTGCAAGGACAGGCCTTTTCATTGAGCAGGAGTCTGCAGAATGGATTATATTAGTTGGTGCAAATGTAATTGCGGTTTTTGCCATTACTTTTAATTGAGGTTTTTGCAGTTGAAAGTAATGGCAAAAACTGCACTTATGTTTGCACCAAACTAAAGACAACCTCTTCCTTACATAACAACCAATGTGCACTGTCCAGGTCTCTAAAGAGAGCTAAATTTAAATACACTTGTGGAAAAATATGTATATCTGTGTATGTCTTTTATTTTAATTCTTATAAAATAGTTCTTTATAAAATGTTTACATTTACATTTTCTTTTAACAACTGGATGAAGATCTCAGTCTACTAGTGTGACTATCAGTCTATTAGTGTGAATTTGTGGGATTTATGATGAAAATTTTGGAAGGAGATCAGCACTTGAGGAAATAACACATTATATTGATTGCTTGTCAATCAATATAACCTCTTTGAGTTGAAAGATTGTTGATAACTTTAGCTTTAAGTGGTACGTGTACACTTGCAGTTTCCAATCTCACTCATGAGATGGCACCAATACTTCACTAGTAGTTTTGCCACATTACTTTGGTATCCTCCGAAACGGCATTTGAGAAGCATTGAAAGACTGATTACTTATACTCTTGATAAAGTTAAGGTTTTTATTATTGATTCAGCTGTAGATTTAGTTAAAAATGAGTAGAAGTGTATGACAGCCTTCTGATAAATTTATGCCAAGAATTAAGCAGCCTGAAAGGAATGGAGAGCTATTTATTTTTTATAACTATATCCTATTTTATATTTAATTTATGCAATTACCCAAAACCTGTTTATTATTATTATTATACTTTTAAGTTCTGGGATACATGTGCAGAACGTGCAGGTTTGTTACGTAGGTATACATGTGCCATGGTGATTGGCTGCATGCATCAACTTGTCATCTACATTAGATATTTCTCCTAATGCTATCCCTTCCCTAGCCCCCCACCCCCTGACAAGCCCCAGTGTGTAATGTTCCCCTCCCTGTGTCCATGTGTTCTCATTGTTCGACTCCCACGTATAAGTGAGAACTTGCAGTGTTTGGTTTTCTGTTCCTGTGTTAGTTTGCTGAGAATGGTGGTTTCCAGCTTCATCCATGTCTCTGCAAAGGACATGAACTCATCCTTTTTTATGGCTGCATAGTATTCCATGGTGTATGTGTGTCACATATTCTTTACTCAGTCTATCATTGATGGCATTTGGGTTGGTTCCAAGTCTTTGCTCTTGTAAATAGTGCTGCAATAAACATATGTGTGCATGTGTCTTTATAGTAGAATGATTTATAATCCTTTGGGTATATACCCAGTAATAGGATTGCTGGGTCAAATGGTATTTCTGGTTCTAGAACCTTGAGGAATCACCACACTGTCTTCCACAATGGTTCAACTAATTTACACTCCCACCAACAGTGTATTTCTCCACATCCTTTCCAGCATCTGTGGTTTTCCTACTTTTTAATGATCGTCATTCTAACTGGCATGAGATGGTATCTCATTATGATTTTGATTTGCATTTCTCTAATGACTAGTGATGATGGACTTTTAAAAATATGTCTGTTGATCACATAAATGCCTTCTTTTGAGAAGTGTCTGTTCATATCCTTTGCCCACTTTTTGACGGAGTTGTTTGTTTCTTTCTTGCAAATTTGTTTAAGTTCCTTGTAGATTCTGGATATCAGCTGTTTGTCAGATGGATAGATTGCAAAAATGTTCTCCCATTCTGTCAGTTGCCTGTTCACTTTGATGATAGTGTCTTCTGCTGTGCAGAAGCTCTTTAGCTTAATTAGATCCCATTTGTCAACTTTGGCTTTTGTTGCCATTACTTTTGGTGTTTTAATCATGAAGCCTTTGCCCAAAACCAGTTTCTACAAGTTAGATCTTTCCAAATTTCCATGTGCTTGCCATCTGCTGCATTGTGGACCAGCCATGTAATATGAAAACTTGCTCCGAAGCTGCATGCTTAACTGCATGAATTATTAAATCGCAATTACTTTTGCACCAACTGAATATCTCCTGGAGTGCTTCCTGGAGCTGGCAGTTTGCACCTACCTGGCAGGTGGAGGAGAAGTCACTCAATGCTCCTCAGTGTCTTTTCCGGGCTCCTGATGGAGTTGAGGGGACTTCTGTGGTCTGGTCATTCCTTGTTTCTTTTCCTTGACTCCATTTATTTGTTCAGTGTTGTTTCCTGAACAAGAGAGGTTATAACTTTTCCTCCTTAAGCTTTGTGCCTTGAGACTCAAGGGTTGTCTAGAAGTAGGGGAATGCTTTGCTCAGAAACTCTGCTTCTCTTTTGGAAGGTGACCCTGAACTCACTGATATCGTGGAATTTACTCAAAAACAACCATAAACAGTTCACATAAGTTCTTTTATCATAAATTGAAAGCATACATAGGAGGTCTTGGTACTCAATCAACTGGGAATGGGGATTTATAAATTAATAATCAAATGCGGATGTCCTCTGGTTCACAGTTCCTTATCTGAAATTCTTTGGGCTAAATGTACTTTGGAATTCAGAGTGTTTTGAATATGTAGAGCTAATATTATGCATATGCTATCTATTACATAATGCTCTGGAAGGGTCTAGGGCAACTCCCTATAATCAAGCAAGTAATTTTTCTGCAGGGAAACATAAATGTTCACATTAAGTGGGATAAATAAAGCCTAAATTGCCTTGTGTCAAGGCAGGTCAGGTTGGGCCTCCAAATTGAGCTATGAAACAAATCTTTGGTTGTCAGAGCTTTTCGGATTTGGGAAATGTGAATAAGGTAACGTGGACTTGTATTAGGTGCTTCATGTGTTGTTTCATCTAGTCCTCATAGAAGTGCTGTGTTAAATATAAGTATGTAAGAGTATGAGGAGCCTGAGGATCAGAGTGGTTAAGCAGCTTTCCTAAGGGTCTACCGCAGAGCCAACACTCAAACTATGGCCTGGCTCTAAACAGGCTTAATGTTGAATCGGTTTCCACTTTACTAAATTAGTAAAATGCTAAAACTTCAACTTCCTTGCCTATGTTTGGCTTTCTGCCCATATTCTGCACTGTTCTTTATTTTCTTTGGCATCCATGAGAAAGAATATGGTTGCATAGTGAACAATTTGTGCTCTGATGGATGGAGGGAAAGCCTCTGGCTGGCACCTTTGCAGAGTAGTAGACGGGCTTGGGGAGAGAGCAGGGTCGCAGTGCTGGAGAACAAAACAGTCAGCTCTGCAAACGTCAGATTTTCCAGTGGTTGGAGACTCCTGCAGTGCCCTTGGTCCACACAGCCAGTCAACCTTGATGTCTGCAAAATTACCCAACATTTCGTTAATGTTTCTCACTTCCTTTTGCACATTGTGCACTAGCTTGGACTCTGCTCCTTTGAATGGGGACATCAGAAATCACTTGGCTTATCAAGTTGTCAGCAGGCCAGGGAGGAACGATTGGCTTTATTCTGTGCATTGTCTCAGGATGGGAATGAATTAAAATAGTTATATTTTAAAATTGTGCTTTCAAGGTAATTCACAAACCATGTTCCTTTTTTGCATCCTAATTATCCTTTTTCTCCATTCCCTTATTTCTTTCCCTGTGCCAAATTATAACCCTACTTATAGTCTAAAGTTTAGGGGTATGTGATACTTATATTTTATAATTATGCTTTCAAGGTAATTCATAAACCATGTTCCTTTTCTGCATCCTAATTATCCTTTTTCTCCGTTCTCTTATTTCTTTCCCTGTGCCAAATTATAACCTATTTATAGTCTAAAGTTTAGAGGTATACAATCTTTTTCTTCCCTGTTGTTTCTTTCTTATAATGAAATCAGTAACTTAGCAAAAGCATGGATGAGAGCTCTTTTTATACGCCTGTAAAAATGTTGAAGGACACGATAAACTTCGTAACATTTTAATGGACTAAACCTTTTATAGACTTTCAAGATTTGTTAGAAAAATGATTCATCTATAGAAGTATGTATACCAATACGTCATTCTTAAGGTACTTTTAAAAGTCCCCTTGGCTAATTTTTATGAAGATAGATGGTAGATACACACATTCATGCATTTGCATACCCAGCCTTCTATCTGTCCATAATATTTATATGCAATGACATGCACAAATCATATGTGTTTCATTCCATGAGTTTTGATAAGTGCATATGTCTGTGTAACTCAAACCTTTATCAAAATAGAGCATTATTCCAGAAAATTATTTCATGTTGTTTCCCAGTTAATCTCCAGCTCTCCTATCCCCAAATACTTTTATTATTTTTTGCATCATAGATTTGTTTTACTTGTTCTAGAATTTCATATATATATATATGCATATATATTAACCATATATATATATATATATATATATATATTCAGCATAATTTTGAGACTCATTGATGTTGTGTATATCAGTAGTTTCTTTTATATTGTTGTATTTCGTGTGTTTATCCATACTGATGGACAACTGGACAGTTTCCAGGTTTTAGCTTTTATTAATGAAGCTGCAGTGGGCATTGTTGTACAAGTCTTTCCATAGACATATGATAGTCAATCATTAGGAGAGAGCTTGCTGGGTCATAGGGTAGTGCATAATTAGTTTTATAAGAAGCTTTTCAAGAGTGCTTCTATCTGAGAGTTTTAGTTGCTTTATATCCTTGCCAACACTTGCTGCTCTCAGTTTTTCATTTTTGGCCATTCTGATGGGTATGTAGGGGATCTCTCTGACTTTGCATTACATTTACCTGATGATTAAGAATGTTAAACATTGTTTTATGTGTTTTTTGGCCACCTCTATACCTTCCTTTGTGATGTCTATGTTCAAAATGTTATTCATTAAAAAACATAGATTGCCTCTTTATTATTGAGTTATAGGAGTTCTTTAAATATTCTGGAGTCATTGTCAGACCTGAATGTTTTCTCCCATTCTGTGGTGTCTTTGAATGAGTAAAAGTTTGAACTTTTGTCTAATTTGACAGAACAATGTTAATTCTTTCTAAAAATGAATTTATCAAATTCTTTTTCATTTTTGGTTATTGTTTTTATATCTTGTCTAGTAAGCTCCTACCTGCCTCTGAATTGGGAAGATGTTTTCTTCTAGAAGCTTTTAAAGTTTTGGCTTTTACATTGAATTCTATTACCTATTTTAGGTTAGTTTTTACATAAGGAATGATATAGAGGTAAATATTCATTTAAAAAATCCAGTTGTTCCAATAGCATTTATTGAAAACAATTTTCTTTCCTCTTGGTTTTTTTGGCACCTTTGTAAAAGACCATAAAATGGGGTGTGTTTCTGGCCACCCTATTCTGCTTCCATTGAGTTAGTTGTGTGTCTTGATGTCAGTAACACACTGTCTTGATTATTATAATTGTATTATACATTTTAAGTCAGGTAGTAAAACATCTCTACATTTTCTTTCTTTTTTCCCCTAAAATTGCTTGGCTAACTTAGGTTCTTTATGTCTCTCTGTATATTTTAGAATCAGTTTCAATTAAAAAATTCTACATTTATGATTATATTTAATCTATATATCAATTTTAGTAGAATTGAGAACATTGAGCTTTTAAATTTATGAATATGGCGTTAATATATATACATCCATTTATTTAGGTCTCTTAAATGTTCTTTCAGCAAGATACTGTTTTCTCTCTCTTTCTTTCTTTTAAACTTTCAGCAAGATGTTTTCTCTCCCCTCCCTCCCTCCCTCCCTCTCTCCCTCTCTCTGTCTCTGTCTCTCTCTCTCTCTCTCTCCTTCTTTCTTTTCTTGACACAGCTCCCTTTGTCATTTGGGCTGGAGTGCAGTGGTGCAATCTTGGTTCACTGCAACCTCCACCTCCCTTGTTCAAGCGATTCTCCTGCCTCAGCCTCCCAAGTAGCTGGGATTACAAGTGCCTGCCACCACACCTGGCTAATTTTTCTATTTTTAGTAGAGATGGGGTTTCACTGTGTTGGCCAGCTGGTCTCAAACTCCTGAGCTCAGGTCATCCACTGGCCAAAGCCTCCCAAATTGCTGGGATTACAGGTGTAAGCCAGAGCACCCATCCAGTTTTCAATATAGAGGTCTTATATGTCTTTTGTCACTTTACTCCAAAGTATTTTGTGCCTTATGGTATCATTTTAAGTCAAATTTTAAGAAAATACACTTTCCAATTGTCTGGGATGCAGTATATAAAAATTACAGCTTTTACAGAATATAATCTTATTTTTATTAGAGAATTTATTTTTAGAAGCATAGAAATTGCAGAATGTATAGGTAGCCATGGATAAAATTTAGTCCTCCAAATAAAATTCTAGCCCAAAGGTTAACAAGAGTTGGATGACAGCTGCGCATGGCCTAAATTCACATGGTGGCTGTTACTTGTTTTTGCCTCTAGTGCAGTGCCATTGCAGGCTTTTTGTGTGTGCGTGTGTGTGTGTGTGTGTGTGTGTGTATGGCCTCCTTTGCTCTCCACTATCAACTTTCTTTCCTGGAGCAGTGGTACATTATTTGCTACAATCAATGAAACTACGCTGACACATGTATCACCCAAAGTCCAAATATTTTCTTTATGTTTCATTTTCTTTAGTTTGAATATGATATGCCTAAGTGTAAATTTTTTAACACATTTATCCTCCTTGGTGTTCTCTGAGATTCTTGGATCTGTGGTTTGGTGTCTGACATTAATTTGGGAAAATTTGTAGCCATTTTTTTTCCCAAAGTATAAATTTCTATTTTGTAGGAAATATAGTGTATAAAACAATATCAATCCCTACCCCCAATCCAGGTGACCCACTTTCCCCTGAAGGGGGATGTTTAGGTCCTATTCCATTGGGCAGGGGTAAAATGATTCAGTAGTCTTCAAGTTAACAGTAAATTCTTTTCCCAAGGCTGGGGCAGTCAAGGCAACAGTCTGCATGGGCCTCAGCCCATCTGGCCCTAGGCTGGGGCTGTTGCTCAGTAGGCAAGAATTGGGGTGGGTGAGGGGCTCAGGGAAGGGTCTGCACCCCTGAGGCTTCTGCTTGCAGGGGAAAACTCTGCCTTGGGCTGGGGAATACCCTTTCCCCTACCTTTGGAGAACAGGGTGGGGAGGGGCAAGTGGGGCCCTGCTGCCTGGAGGGCTCAGGTCTGAGCAGCAGAGAGATCTTGGAACACACTCCAGCACTCCTATCAGGGATTTACTGCCTAAAGATAAATTATGGGGTCTAGGGTCTTCTCTGTGATTTGGGGGAGTCAAGGCATTGGTGGGAAGTGAGAGGTACAGTATAAGGTCACAGTCTGAGAGAGGAGTCCTTAGGGTCAGGTGTTGCGCAGAAGCACCTTCCCCACCACCTGCCTCATGAGATAAAGTTACCAGGATTCCATTATCATGGTGAAATTCTCGGGATCATGGGTTAGGGCTCATAGTGGAGCCACCAAGGTAGAAGTCACAAATGAGATGGATGTGTGTTATCTGACAGTGTCCTGGCCAGAGGTCAGGGGGCACTAGATACTTGGCAAAAAAGCTAAGGGATCAACAGGTGAGACTCGAGAAGCCAGGCTCATGGCAGCTCACACATACATGGCCCGGGACATGACAAAGCCTTTGTCTTGATAGGAATCAGAGGGGCTGTCATAGGATAGGGCATCATAGACGGGGTTGATCTTGTCTACATAGTCTTCCTCCTCCTCCCTCTCCTCGTCCTCTAGATCCAGGGAAATGGCTTCCACAGCAGGTGGCCCTGGAGGCACCAGGATGGGGAACCCCAAGCTTGTGGCTCCAGGGTACAAGGGTCCTGACCGCTCTTCCAAGGTGGGCAGCTCATGGTATCAAGGCATTTACTGCTCATTGCATGAGACGCCAGCATCAAAGTAGGGGGTCTTGTGCTCCGAGGCCCCCAGAGTGAAGAGCTGGGAGGACATCTCCTGCTCCTCCAGCTTTGCTTTTGGGGTCGGTGCCTTGTAGGCGGGAGGTCCCTCCAGGCTGTGGGGCAGGAGGTAGGTCAAGTGGAGGCTAAGGCCAGAGCATCCCCTGTCGTCATTTTTGCTTCAAATATTTCTTCTTTTCCTTTCTCCTTTTCTCTCTTTGGATTCCCACTGTAGTTTTCCTACAGTCTTTGGATATTCTGTTCCAGCTTTTTTCCTCCTTTTTTCTTTTCAGTTTGGGAAATTTCTGTTGACATATCCTCAAGCTCAGACATTCTTTCCTCAGCCATGTCTAGTCTACTAACGAGTCCATCAGAAGCACTCTTCCTATTACATATTTTTTATTTCTAGCAGTTCTTTTTGATTCTTCCTTAGAAATTCTATCGCCTTGATTACATTGCCCATCTGTTATCTTATTTAATGTTTAGTTTTTAATGTGTACATAGTAGCCATTAAAATTTCTCATGTACATGAGAAATTTTGATACAGGCATACAATGCGTAATAATCACATCAGGGTAAATGGGGTATCCATCACCTCAAGCATTTATTATTTCTTTGCGTTATAAACATTCCAATTATACTCTTTTAGTTATTTAAAAATTTATAATAGATTATTATTGACTGTAGAAACTCTGTTGTGTTACCAAATACTAGATTTGTTTTTTTTTGAGATGGAGTCTTGCTCTGTCACCCAGGCTAGAGTGCAGTGGCATGATCTTGGCTCACTGCAACCTCTGCCTTACAGATTCAAGCGATTCTCCTGCCCCAGCCTCCTGAGTAGCTGGGATTACAGGCATGTACCACCAGACTCAGGTAATTTTTGTATTTTTAGTAGAGATGGGGTTTTGCCATGTTGCCCAGGCTGGTCTTGAACTTCCAACCTCAAGTAATCCATCCGCCTTGGCCTCCCAAAGTGCTGGGATTACAGGTGTGGACCACCGTGCTCAGGCCCAAATGCTAGATCTTATTCCTTCTATCTAATTATTTTTTTTTTTACCCATTAATCATCCCCACTTTCCTTCCCTACACTGTGCCTAGGATCTGGTAACCATCATTCTACTCTCTATCTTCATGAGTTCAATTGTTTCAATTTTTTAGCTCCTACAAATGAATGAGAACACGTGACATTTGTCTTTCTGTGCCTGGCTTATTTCACTTAACATAATAACCTCCAGTTCCATCCATGTTGTGGCAAGTGGCAGCATCTTGTTCCTTTTTATGGCTGAATAGTGCTCCATTGTGTATGTGTAACAACATTTTCTTTATCCGTTCATCTGTTGATAGACACTTACGTTGCTGCCAAAATCTTGGCTATCATGAATAATGCTGCAAAAATCATGGGAGTGCAGATATTGCTCTGATATACTGATTTCCTTTTTGGGGGGTATATACTTAGCAGTGAATTGCTGGATCAGATGATAGCTCTATTTTTAGCTTTATGAAGAACCTCCAAACTGTTTTCCATAGTGGTTGTACTAATTTACATTCCCACCAACAGTGTATGAGGATTCCCTTTTCTCCACATCCTCGCCAACATTTGTTATTGCCTATCTTTTGGATATAAGTCATTTTAACTGAGGTGAGATGATACCTCTTTGTAGTTTTGATTTGCATTTCTTTGATGATCTGTGATGTTGAGCACCTTTTCATATGTCTGTTTGCAATCTGTATGTCTTCTTTGGAGAAATGTCTGTTCAGATATTTTTCCCATATTTAAGTTGGATTATTAGAATTTTTTCCTGTAGAGTTGTTTGAGTTTCTTATATATTCTGGTTATTAATCTCTTGTCAGATGGATAATTTGCAAATATTTTCTCCCACGCTGTGGGTTGTCTCTTTACTTTGTTGATTCTTTCTTTCTTTCTTTCTTTTCTTTTCTTTTCTTTTTTTTTCTTTTTCCTTCCTTCCTTCCTTCCTTCCTTCCTTCCTTCCTTCCTTTCTTTTCTTTCTTTCCTTCCTTCCTTCCTTCCTTCCTTTCTTTCTTTCTTTCTTTCTCTCTCTCTCTCTTTCCTTCCTTCCTTCCTTCCTTCCTTCCTTCTTTCTTTCTTTCTTTCTTTCTTTCTTTTCTCTCTCTCTCTCTCTCTTTCCTTTCTTTCTTTCTTTCTTTCTTTCTTTCTTTCTTTCTTTCTTTCTTTCTTTCTTCTTTCTTTCTTTCTTTCTTTCTTGACAGAGTCTCACTCCATTACCCAGGCTGGAGTGCAGTGGCCTAATCTTGGCTTACTGCCACCTCTTCCTCCCAGGGTCAAGTGATTCTCGGGCCTCAGCCTCCTGAGTAGCTGGAATTACAGGTGCACACCACCACACTCGGCTAATGTTTGTATTTCTAGTAGAGACAGGGTTTCACTATATTGGCCAGGTGATCTGCCCACCTTGACGTCCCAAAGGGCTGGGATTACATTGTGAGCCACCGTACCTGGCCTGTCGTTGGTTTCCTTTGCTGTACAGAAGCTTTTAAACTTGATGTGATCCCATTTGTCTGTTTTTGCTTTGGATGCCTGTGCTTGTGGGGTATTACTCAAGAAATCTTTGCCCAGATCAATGTCTGGAGAGTCTCTCCATTGTTTTCTTTCAGTCGTTTCATAGATTGAGGTCTTCTGCATTTGGATATCCACTTATTCATCTGTCATTTCATGTTGTCTACTTTTTCCATTAGAGCCCTTAGCATACTGGTTACAGTTATTTTGAATTCCTAGTTTAATAGCTCTAACATCACTGTCATATCTGAGTATGCTCTGATGCTTGCTCTGTCTCTTCAAACTGTTTTTGCCTGTTAGTGTGCCTTGCACTTTTTTGTTGAGAGCCAGTCATGACATATCTAGTACTATTTCAGTTGGGCCAGGCATGGTGGCTCAGGCCTGTCAGGCCAGCATCTTGGGAGGCTGAGGAGGGAGGATTGCTTGAGGTCAGGAGTTCAAAACCAGCCTGGGCAACATAGTGGGTCCCCGTCTATACAAAAAACAAAATGAAACACCCCCACCCCCCACCCGCCACCCCACCACTTCTATTGGATGTTTCTGCTTCAGTGAGTTGGAATTCTCTGTATCTGCCTCTCTTTCCAATGCTTAGGAAATGATTTGCCCCGTGACTTCAAATCTCTGACAGATATAAGAAGGGTTGTCGATTTTTAGCCTGTCTAACCTTTTTCTTGTTAGGATGGAGTAACAACGTTCAAAGTCATTACATACTGGATCAGAAAACAGAAACCTCTCAGTGTAGTTTTAAATTACACTTATCTAATTATAAGTGAAGTTGAACGCTTTTTTATATATTTTTTATGTGTAAGGTGCCTTTGATTTTCTCTGAACTTTGGCCATTCATTTCTTCTGCCGATTTAAAAACTGAATTGTTGGCTTATTTCTTTTTGCTGTTTAAGAACTCTTTATGTCCCAGGGAGATTAGCTCTTCATTTGTGAAATTGGGACTATGTCCCCCCATTTTGCCACCTGTCTTTTTACTCTACTTATGGCATGTTTTCACCTTTCAAAACCTTTTACTTTTAAGAAGTCAATTTACTAATATTTAAATGGTTTCTGGGCTGGGTGCGGTGACTCAGTCCTGTAACCCTAGCACTTTGGGAGGCTGAGGGGGGTGGACCGCTTTTAGCTCAGGAGTTTGAGACCAGCCTGGGCAACATGGTGAAACCCCATCTCTACAAAAAATACAAAAATTAGGTGAATGTTGGTAGTTTGCACCTGTAGTCCCAGCTACTCAGGAGGCTGAGGCTAGAGAATCTCTTCAGCCTGGGAAGCCAAAGTTGGAGTGAGCCAAGCTCTTGCCACTGCACTCCAGCTTGGGCAACAGAGTGGGACCCTGTCTTGAAAACAAACAAACAAACAAACAACAAAAAATGGTTTCTGGGTCCTGAGTTAGGCGTGAATTCTAAAAGTTTGGAAATGCATAATGTCACAGAGGAATTATTTTTTTATTATTATTTAAAACACCATTTGCCATAACTGCTCTGTCTCCCAAGGGGGTGGCATCCTTTCCCTCCAGAGCAGAGTTTTTGGCAACCCCTCCTTGCCCTGACTAATGAATCATTTAAAGTGAAAAGAGAGTCCTCAGAGGAACAACGTCATGAGAGAAGAAATAATTTGGTCTGCACCACGATAAAGACTGTGTAAGTTTCAAGGGAACCTCCCTAAGGGCCTCAAGGGAGGCGTGGAGGGAGAGGAGGAGCAATGCGCGGTGTGCTGGGGCCGGCTGCAGAGGAGCGGCCCAGTGGAAAATTCCAGGATGGGGTGCTAAAAGGCAGGGACACGTGACTGACTTCCGGTTTAGGTCATCCACTATTCTGTGCTGCAGGATAACTTTCTACATTATATCCAAACCATCATTAAGTATGCACGGCACAGCCAACAAGAAGAAAATGGGATAAGGTACGGTCAGGAAAGCAGAAGAGGCCAAATGTGGTGGCTCACCCTGTAATCCCAGCATTTTCGGAGGCTGAGGCTGGAAGATTGATTGAGCCCAGGAGTCAGACACCAGCCTGGATACCATAAAGAGAAGAGATCAATACAAAAACTATAAAGAAAATTTAGCTGAAGGTAGTGGTGTGTGTGCCTGCAGTCCCCATTACGGGAGGCTAAGGCAGGATGATTGCTTGAGCAGGGGGTCAGGGCAGGGGCGTCAAGGCTGTAGCATGCTGTGATTGTACCATGTCACTCTAGACAGAAATAAAAGCAGAAGAAGGCTAAAGTGGATTTCTAGCAAGGAAGATAAGAAGGTGCAGTTTGGGTCTGACTCAGGAGTAATTGTGAGGCAATTTCTTTCCCCAAAATAGCCCAGAGCAGTGGTTTGCCACCTTAGCTGCACAATAGAATCACCCCGGGGAGCACTTTGGAACCATAGATGCCTTGGATTTTACCTAGGTCAGTTAAATTCGATGCTCTGTGTGTGGGACCCAGACATCACAAGAGTTTTGAAGGTTTCCAGGTTATTCCAATGTGCAGCCGTAATTGAAAACCACTGTCTACATCAGTGCTTCTCCAACTTTAACGTGCAAACGAATCACTCGAAGATATTGTTTAAATGCAAATTATGATTCAGTAGTAGGCAGGCCTGAGATTTTGCAGTTTTAACAAACTTCCAGGTGATGCTATTGATGCTGGTATGAGGACCACATTTTGAGTAGCAAGTGATAGAGGTAGCTGACATGTGGGTTCCACATATTGCCAAATTGGCTTCCAGAAGGTTCTAATTTACGCTTTGTGGAGATTGCTACTTGTCCTTCTATATCTACCTTCCCTTCTCTCCTGGTAATAGAACTGCCTATTTTCAGTTACCCGCTTGGCTAGACAAACATTTTTAGCTTTCTTTAAAGCTGTGTGGTCATGGGATGAGATGGGCCT
Source organism: Cacajao melanocephalus (assembly GCA_963573385.1). Classification (NCBI taxonomy): domain Eukaryota; kingdom Metazoa; phylum Chordata; class Mammalia; order Primates; family Pitheciidae; genus Cacajao; species Cacajao melanocephalus. The sequence goes on along the minus strand of CAUYLG010034910.1, from coordinate 26,927 downwards.
CCTGGGGTACAAGTGGAAGTTGCATCTTCAAGGAAAGAGGGGTGGCCTTTCCTCTCTCCTTCCCTCTTCCTGCTGGCTCAAATGCAGTCCCAGTGGTGTTGCTTGGGATGCTGTCTTGAACCACAAAATAGAAGTTACCTGCTGACGGTGGCAGCAGCAGAGAGGAGGAATCCATGGCAACATAGAGTCCTGTCTAATGAGCCTTGCACCACCCACCACTGGGTGTCCTTTATGTGAGAAAAATAGCCATTTTTTTTAAAATAGAAAAACCCTGCCAGGCCTGGTGGCTCACACCTGTAATCCCAGTACTTTGGGGGGCCGAGGTGGGTGGATCATGAGGTCAAGAGGTCGAGGCCATCCTGGCCAACCTGGTGAAACCCTGTCTCTACTAAAAATACAAAAATTAGCTGGGCATGGTGGCATGTGCCTGTAGTCCCAGCTACTCAGGAGGCTGAGACAAGAGAATCATTTCAACCTAGGAGGTGGAGGTTGCAGTGAGCTGAGATAGCACCACTGCACTTCTGACTGGGCGACAGAGCAAGACTCTGTCTAAAAAAAAAAAAAAAAAAAAAAAGGAAAGAAAAACCTATCATTACTCTGGATTTTACCCACAAGCAGCTGAACCTAACCCTAAAGACATGTATACCCTCCAGTAGACTAGGAGTATGTTGGTATGTTTCCCTCTAAGACATCCATGCAGGAGCTGAATCTTGAAAGAGGAGGAGTGTTCCACTTTCCTGGAGGAAACAGCCTATGGAAAGGCATGGAGCTGTGAGAGGGCAAGCCTGTGTTTTAGTTCACTGTTGCTGCATAAAACCCCCCTCAGAAACTTAGAGGCTTGAAACAGGAAGAGTGCATCGTATCCCATGGTTCTATGGGTTGTCTGGGCTCGAGCTGGGCTGGAAGGTCTAAAACACTCCTTCATACTTTTGAGTCCTCAATGTGGGCTGGGGTACCTCGGTTTCTTTCCATGCAGCCTTTCTCCTTCATGTAGTGTCTCATCCCCCAGGGTTTCTTTTTCAGGAGCATAGCCTGGACTTCCCCACATTGATGAAGGAGTTAAGAAGAAATCACTTAGGCAGATAGTAAGGGTATGGGAGTCCCTGGTAAGTCTTTTCTCTTTAATGAAAAGCAGCCCCAAATCATTTTCTAAAAAAGAACAGCCTGTAAAGTCTAGCAGCAGACATAGATAAGCAATCTGGGAGCTTGCATGGGTGAATGCTGGCAGGAACTAGGGAGTACACATGTTCAAGATGGCAGCTCCATCTTCCCTTCTCTTTGTCAGCCACATGTACAGTAAAGAGCAGACAAGATGGTGCTGATCAACTAAAAAGCCCATATGCATAAAATGATTAGGATGGGGTGACCAGCCTTCCAAGGTATGTAAATATCATACCTGACGGAACCAATCTGTGAGCCCTTAGTAAGTCAGAGACAGCCTTCTCCAGCCTGTCTATAAAGTCTGCTGCCTCTCCCCTTTTTGGATGTCTTTCTCCCTCTCTCTGTCTCTCTGTCTGTCTCTCTCTCAGAGCTGCTCACCTCTCTCCTTTCTTCTATTAAACTTTCCACTCCTTAACCCACCCACATGTGTTTGCATCCTGAATTCTTTCCGGGGTGGGGGGAGACAATGAACCCCAGGGTATATACCACAGACAACGTAGCATTTCAACACGGTGGCTCTGAGATCTAAAAGAGTGGAGAGGGCAGCTTCACTCCTAAGGGTAAGGCCTGGGTGTGGCAGTCTCACTTGCACTTCCTTCTCTAGGCCAGCCCAGCTTCAAGGGGTGGGAATAGTTGCGCCTCTCATTGGAGGAGCAGCAGGCACACATGGCAGGGTGGCCATGGTTGGCAGCCGGCTTTGGAGACTTACCTACTGCCCGTGTTTTGTAATGACAAGCTTCCTTCCTGTGACTGGGATGCAGGATCAAAGAAGAAATGGGCGAGAGAAGAGAGACTGCAGAGACATGGACTCTGCAGGTGATGCGTTTGGAGTGTATGCTACAGGAAAAGCTGACTCTAGTACAGGTGGTGGTCAGACCACACCCTGGTTATAATGATGCTAAGAGCCACTGTTCATTCACCACTCAGCATGTTTTACAAATGCCATCTTCATAATAAATGCAGGATAGCCTAGCAGCTGGAGGCAAGGACCCTGGAGCCAAATGGCTTGCTTTCAACTTCATAACTCATCACAGTATTATTATTGAGACAGGGTCTCACTCTGTTGCCCAGGCTGGATTGCAGTGGTCGGTCATTGAACTGGGCTCAAGCGATCCTCCTGAGTAGCTGAGAATATGGGTGCACACCACCATGCCTGGCTGATGTTTTATTTTTGTGCAGGGCTTCACTATGTTGTCCAGACTGGCCTCAAACTCCTGCGCTCAAGCGATCCTGCCTTAGCCTCCCAAAGTGCTGGGATTGCCCTGACTCATCATGTATTAGCCGTGCAGTCTCAGGTAAGTCACTTAATTGTTCTCAGCCTCCTATCTGTAAAAGCAGGGAATCGTGGTTGCTGTAAGGGTTAAGTGAGATCATATACACATTCTGCTTGTCACTTAGCCCTCTGTAAGCATTAGCTCCTGTTAATGCTCACAATGGTGCTGGAAAAGGTACTATTGCTCCCATTTTAAAGAGGAGGTAACTGAGGCACCAGGAGCTTAAGACTTCCAAAGCCTGTTGCTTCATGAATTCCCACTGATTGTGTTTCCACATGTCCCCAGCTCCAGGAGGCAGCTGGACAGAACTGTGTTCTTTTCATGAGACTTATATAAGCCTGGAGTCTCTACCTGTCTCTGAAGAGTCCTCTGCTCCCCTTCAGTCTTGTGCAACCTCCTGGTTCCAGCTGATACTTGCAGAGAATCACTGTAATAATATTAACAGCTGGGGGCTTTTTTGAGCCTGTGCAAAGTGTGCATCTTGGAGGGCAGAGTCCTCAGGTGAAACTGAAAGTCTCTGGGGTCTGAAGCTGCCTTGCGCCTGGACCAGTCATGGAAGCCCTTAGTGCATCCTCTCAGCCATCCTTCTGCTGAGGTTTATTGACTGGTGCTTTGTAAACCTGTGAGTTACATTTGCAGCCTGCGGCTGGAAGGCTTCCTATAACTGCTTCATGTAATTAATTATAAACAAAGCAGCCAGCCAGGAGCATAATACCCAAAGAAATCCTTAGCAAGCCTCAATGTGTGCTCTTTAGTTTTCCTCTGCCTTTCCATCCATCTAAGAGCTTCAGAAGTGTAATCCTCCTTAACGACCGATTCATGATCATGAGCCCATTATTTTTGATACTGCAGTTTTAAGAAGTGACCTAGAAAACAGGCTTTAAAAGCAACCTCTCCCCACTCCCCTTTACTCTAAGCAAAGGCCCAGATTAAAAGAGCCTTAGCTTGTATGAATATTTATGTTAGAGCCTCTGCCAAATCAGATTAGGGGAGTTCATCCCACTGGGCAAACATGGATTCTGTACTCAGATTTAATGAGAAACTGACATGTTAATAGCATATTGATGCATCCATCAGGAAATCTATACAGCACAACAAATGTGCATTGCACATTTGGGGCCCAGGAGAGATGCTGTCTTGGTCACTTTTGGTTCTACCAGGAAAGCTGCTGTTGCAATAAAAGGGGTTCCAAAGACATTCTGCCACACACCAAAGATGAGGGTTGGGAATTCTGGTCTTAATATACCTGGGAAATCCCTCCTTGACACTGCCAGGGAGTGTGTTAGACAAAGGCTAATTCCTCTAAACAGCATCTTCCAAGGAGCTTCTGAAGAACCAGACTCCACAGGGTGTTAATAGGTATCATGAGAGCAAAAAGCTTGGGTCAAAATGTTGGGTGAATGATGAGCTGAGCAGACGTTTTTACTGCAGAACTTCCACTCTGTGACTTTCCAGGAAGCAGATAAATTATGCTGTGCATCCAAACATTTTAGACTGTGGAGTTCTTCCTTCTCAAAGCATCGCCCCCTCCAGAGCATACAATGTTTTTGTGCTATGCAGCCCCTTGGCAGCCTGGGGAAGCCTGAGGATCGCTTCTCAGAAAAACAGTTTCGTTTTATTTTATTTTAGGCAGGGTCTTTCTCTGTCACCCAGGCTGGAATGCCATGGCGAGATTGTGGCTCACCACAGCCTCGAACTTCCAGGCTCAAACCATCCTCCCGCGTTAGCCTCCTATGTAGCTGGGACCACAGGCATGTGCCACTGCACCCGAGTAATCTTTTTGATTTTTTGTAAAGACGGGATCTCACTGTGATACTCAGGCTGGTCTGGAGTTCCTGAGCTTAAGCAATTTTTCTACCTTAGCCTTCCAAAATGCTGAGATTACGGGAGTGAGCCACTATGCCCAGCCAGAATAACATTTTTAAAAGCAACCTCCCCCCCTAAAAAAAAACCCAAAATGCAAAAAAACACATAGGGTTACAAAGAAAACTAATTCTATTGAAATAGAATATTAAATAATATTTTGAGATATTAAAAAATGAACATATATGAATATATGTGCTTCTTTTTGAATGTGTTAAATTGAAGCAGGAGCGGCCATGAGAAACAGACCCCTCGGACACTGAACTAGAAGGGAAGGGGTTTTATTATTACAGCCCAGGAGCAAGGCTTTATGTTTTGTCCAAATGGCCAAGCTCCCCTAACAAAGAGAAGCTCTGCCTTTATATAGGCTTACATTCCAGATATTATACTTGAAAGGATCTTAGGTTTACAGCCTTAGAAATTACAAGTGAAAGGGTCTTGGGTTTACAGTTTTGGAATTACATGTGAAAGGGTTCTGGTTTCCAGATGGAGGAGTGGGGTGGGAGTTTGATCTTAGGTAAAAACAATGTCTTCCAGAGAGATTCCCCCATACCACACCTGCTATCTTATAGGAAGGTGATTCAGTAGGCGCCGCCAGTCAACCAACCTTTTCTTCTATTGAAATGCAGTGTGGAGGTCAAGGGGGAGGTGATCTCAGATGCCTGGGTCTCCTTCCTCAAAATAACAAGATCCAGAGTTGGTTCTAATGACTACCGTTGTTTTGAAGTATTGATGACTGTAAATGATATATCAAGATACAGTTGATCCTCATATTTTGCTGATAACATATTTGTGAATTTTCCTCCTTGCTAAAATGTATTTGTAACCTGAATGTATACTCATGGCGCCTTTGCAGTCCTCAGTGCCCATGCACAGAGCAATGATAAATTTGAGTTCCCTGGCTGAGATTGGTTGGCAAGGTGGTTTGGCCTTCCTTTTTTTTTTTTTTTTTTTTGAGACCAAGTTTTTTTCTTGTTGTCCAGACTGGAGTGCAATGGCACAACCCCAGCTCACTGCAACCTCCGCCTCCTGGGTTCAAACGATTCTCCTGCCTCAGCCTCCAGAGTAGCTGGGGTTATAGGCACACACTACCACGCACAACTAATATTTTGTATTTTTAGTAGAGACGGGGTTTCCCTATATTGGCCACGTTGGTCTTGAACTCCTGACCTCAGGTGATCCACTCTCCTCGGCCTCCCAAAGTGTTGGGATTACAGGCATGAGCCACCTTGCCCAGCCAAGTTTTGCCTTCTTGTTTCAGCTCTAATGCTGCAAACCTGTGTCTTCTTCACAGTATATTTAGTGCCACATTTTTGGCATTTTATGCTTTTTCCTGGTGATGTTGCTGTTGAAAATGGCCACGAAGGGCAGTGCTGAAGTGCTGTCTAGTACTGCTAAGAGCTGTGTCATAGAAGGCTGCGATGCGCCACGCGGAGAAAATCATTCCAGCGGTAGATGAGCTCTTTACAGTGCTGTTGCCTGTGAGGTCAATGTTAATGAATCCACTGTATATCAAATAAGGTGTCTTTTCAACAAAAACCACACAAGTTATGTATTGATTGGTTGGTGAAAACATTGAGACTGCAGGCTCACAGGAACCTCGCCTTGTACTTCCCCTAAGGACAATGGTTCAGTATGTGCTAATTCAGTGTTCATGGCAACTTTATAGAACATAACTGCTACGAAAAATAAGAATCAACAGTATCTGCAGCAACTGCAATGTGATGTGAAAATATTTGTGACAAAGACTAATTCAGCTGTGTTTTGTTACCTACATTCATTATGAAGTGGTATTGTTAATTTTAGCATTAGCATTTAGAAGACAGTGAAGACTTACTTTGTTCCTGTTCAAGTTTGCGGGCACTCTTAATTCTGGGGATCCCTAAGGATCCTAGTTAAGAATATTTTCTCTAGTGAAATTAAATCAGTGACAGGGAGCAGGGTTGGATAGGGAAACTGCTGCAGATTCCGGGGAGATTAAGGTCCAGTTATGTTGTATATCAATACAAAGCCCATACAGAGATTTTTATCTGATCTGCTTTTTCTGGGGGACTGCCATTTTTTTTTCACCAGGGCCTGAACCCAAAAAGGCTCAGCATGAAATGAAAAAATGCCAACGGTGGGTGGAAACAGAATTTTTGGTAATTATTCATGTGGAAAATGGTGAGCTCCATTTCAGTAGTGAAGGGCAAGCCAGGTCTCTCCTCCGATAACAGGAGAGAGGTGTTTTTTTTGTTTTTTTTTTTGTTTTTTTTTTTCTGAGACAGCATCTCATTCTATCTCCCAGGCTGGAGGGCAGTGGTGTGGTCTGGGCTTACTGCAGCCTCGACCTCCTGCTGGGCTCAAGTGATCTTCCCAAGTAGCTGGGACCGCAGGCGTGTGCCACCAAACCCAGCTAATTTTTGTATTTTTTGTAGAGACAGGGTATCACCATGTTGCCCAGGCTGATCTCGAACTCCTAAGCTTAAGCAACCCACCCACCTCGGTCTCCCAAAGTGCTGGGATTATAGGTGTGAGCCGCAGTGCTCGGCTAGGGGAGAGAAATTATAATAGAGTTTTGGGGTGTCTAGATGAAGATCACCCAGGAGCCCCAAGTCCCCTCACCAAGTGCGCCCAAAGAGGAAGGTGCCTCTGATGGCTTTTCTTTCTTACTCTTCTCGCCGTGAGGAGCGAGGAGCATGATTCAATGGGTCTAATTCAAATGTGTCAAAAAAGAGGCTGCTAATTTTGCTTTTAAATAGCAAGAAATAACAGTGTGACCTGGAGAGCAGCACTAACTTCTCATTCATTTATTCATTCAGTGCTATTTCTTGTGCATCTGTAGTGGCCAGGCATTGTGTTGGGGGGATGGATACAGGCGTACACGTGAACGGCCAGGTACCGATCTCATGGAGCCTCAGTTCAGGTTCCGGTGCTTCTCTCCACAGCCCCTCCAGGAATGGGGAGATGGGGAGGGCTGCATGCCACCCTAGGAAAGCCCTTCAGGTGCCTCTCAACGGACAATCCTCATACACCATTATTCTGGAAAACTCGAGGCTGAAGACAGTAGCTCAAGGGGCACAGTGAAGAAATAGGGGATAGGTGCTCTTATAAGAAGTATGCAAAGCACAGGGACAGGGCATTCTCAAGCCAGAGAGAAAGACTTGGTCAAATCTCAAAGAAGGAACGTGTCTGGAGCATAGAAAATGCAGGCAGAAGTGAACAGACCTTGCCCAGGTTCCTGATCCAGGGGAAAAGACCTGACCTCAGACTCCAGTTTTGCAGACAGTGGTGGTATTTAGTATTGATTTCTATGTAGTATTTATTTGCGTTATTTGTGTTTGCTGAAAAAATGAGATGGGGTCACTGTCCTCTTCCATCCCTTGATTCCTTGGTGCTGTGCCTCAGAGTAAGATCAGAGCTCAGGACCTGGGTACCTCTGTTTTCCTGCCTGAGCCCATTCAGAAGATGGAACTAGTTAGATGATTCCCCAAGGCTGTGAGTGGTCAGGCCTAAGAGAATTTAAACAGTCTTTTTTAGAGGGGTGAGAAGTGACAGGTTCAGAGAAGACATGTAGGGTAGGAGAAGGGAGGTGGTCAGGCTGGGGAACCTTTCCTTTACTCTGGAGTCTTTCTGTACATATTAAATAAGTGTACTTGGGGTATCTATCACCTTAAATATTTGTCTTTTCTTTATGCTAGAAACATTGAAATTATTTTCTTCTAGTGATTTAAAATGAAACATACAATAGCATTTTGTAAACTATAGTCACCCTACTGATCTATCAGACACTAGGCCTTATTTCTTTTATCTAACTGTACATTTATACCCAGTAATCAACTCATAAAACATTTGAAAGGAAAAAAATTGTATTGTCATTTTTCTGAACTTTGAGAGGTTATGGTACTAGTCAACTTTTAAACATTCGTAATTTGTTGTGATTTCTTTCCTCATTCTAAATGTGTATTCAAGTTCATATCTAACTCTGTATTTGTAGTTTGGTGTTATGTTTTTCAAGGGGGCCTCATGGCCTGCTCTGCCCCTTGTGTGACTCCTTGGCAGCTGGCCAGCCACCTGCATAGGAGGAGCCTCAGCTTGCCAGCCCATTTTTAAGACGTCAGCAACACAGGGAGGATCAGTCCCTGTTTTGCCAAGACCCTGGGTGAATTGCTGAACATTGCTGGACTTCTTAAATGTTTTTAGAAGCTCCTTTCAGAACAATTAGCTCTAAAGGGCACAGATACTCTCTTTCTTGGAATGGCACCCAAAGCACTTTATTAAAGGTTATTTCAGGAACAATGGGAGGGTTACTGATCCCAGAAGCACACAGCATTGCACAGTCATCCAGATATGCTCTTCATTGAGAGAAAGGCATTTTGCAAAGATGCTGCTGAAGGAGAGTCCTTTGAGCCTGTGATGTAGCAGCCCCCACAGGGTCTGTGGAATGAGTTTACCCAAGCCTCTGCCTCCCTGTGCTCCCCAGGGGTGTGTGCTCCTGAGATGCTCAGTGCCCCCCTTGGTCTCCAAACACCTCTTTAATCTGAGGGTTGAATGGATTCTCCTTTCCCAGGACTTGGGGCCACTGGAGCTGCACTTTCTCCCATAAGTGATCTGCAAACATCAGCAAAGCCACCTGTGAGAGAGAACCCAAAGGAGGAGGAAAAGGGAAATTAGGACAAATCACTTACCAATAAGATTTCCTACATGCTGTCTGCTAGAGACAGCCTCTAGGGTGTCACCCTGACTCCCACGCCCACTTCTCTGTATAATCTCCCGGCGGTAGGATGTAGGAGTTCAGTCAGGGTGGTGGGGAAAAAAAATGGACACAAACCTTTTTGAAGGCCAGAGGGTCTTGCAAAAGCCTTGGAATAGGATTTGGCTGAAGGCAGCCAGATTCTCTTATCCAGTGCCTGAAAGCTTAAGTTAGATAACTAGGGGATGTAAAGAAACTGATCTAGATAAGTTAGTTTACTTAGGCCTCTGAACCTGGCCTTTAATCACCTGTAAGACTGCTCTCTCGGGGAGGGTGACTATGTTAATTATCCACGTGTGTGTTGACTCAAAGCCTTTGTCATTAAATCTATACTGAATAAATGCCTACAGTGCCAGCTTGTGAGGGCTGTGGCTGCTAACTCTTTACAGCACCCTCCTCAGTGTCTGGGAGCGGCCTGGACCCCTAGGCCACTCTTTCACCAGATATCTGTGTCTGATTGCATTTGTTCATCTGTCACTGGGTCAGGGTCTGCAGGTCAGACCTGACAGCAGGACCCATCACTTGGTTCTAACAGAGGAAGTGTGGCCATGGTGAGGAGATGCCGCCTCAGCGATGGTGTCACGTTGTGTGAGGCTTGGCCTTGCTAGTGACTTGCTTTGGAGGCTGTCCTTTCTGGGCTGGAGCTGATGGTGACCCAGTTGCCATCCAGCCTGAAGCTGGTTCCTCAGTCCTGCAACCTCACAGCAATGAATCTGCCAACAGCCCAAGTGAGTTTGAAGGCAGTTCTTCCCCAGACAAGTCTCCAGATGAGAACATGTCCTGGATGCCACACCTTGATTTTCATTTGTGAGACCCTAAGCAGAGGACCCAGTTAAGCTGTGACCCACAGAAACTGTGAGATCATAAGTGTGTGTTGTGTCAAGCTGCTAAGTTTGCAGAATTTGTTTTTTTAGTAATAGATTACAAATTCACTTTTTCAGAAATCCACTTATTCATTTATCTGTGGACAGCTGGCATTTACTGCAGGCCTAAGGCTTGGGTTTTAGAGATGAGCATGGTGTGTTTTTCCTTTAAGAAAGTCCTAGTAAGGTAACCAGACATGCAAAATGACACCACCAAGCCCACAGGGAAGGCTGGGAGGAGAATGCACACACCAGAAAGGGAAGAGGTGGGATTTCTCTGAAAAAGGTGGTAGCTGAGATGAATTTCCTAGGAGTTCCCCAGATGGATGATGTGGGGAAACTGTGCAATGGTACAGGACACAGTGTGTGCAAAGGCTCAGAGCTGTGGGAGAGAATGGCATAGTTGGGGAACTACAGGTGCTGGGAGTGGAGGCTGGCTGGGTCCCTGACTGGGGGTGTATCTTGGCAGGCTGTGAGTGCGTGGAGTCCAGCTGAAACACTAGAGAGGAATTTGCTTAATGCACAGCAGGCTGGACTCTGGCTCTCCCAGCCTGAGGCTTGGACTCTGGCTTTCCTAGCCTAAGGCTTGCTCTCTGGTTCTGTCATTGCATGTCAGGTTTCCCTTTATCCATGACGTTAGCTGGGTCCTCTTGGTTGTCCAGTGTCTGGCTTGTCATTAACATGCCTTTGAAGAGGACACTCTTTCTCTGCAGACAATGCCCTCATTTAGCAAATAGGAGCTGGCCAGGCCTGCAGGCTCCAGATGGCTCCAACTCAACAGTGGTTTTCAATGCTGAGCAGTAAGAGAAATGTGATTGCTGAAGGCCTCCCAGAGGGAAGACATTGCTCAGGAGGGATGCTCCACAGGGCTGCTTGCAGTCCCCTTCCTAATAGGCAGCGTGGCCAACTCTGGTTTGGGCCCAGCCCTCTCATCTGCACATTGCGTGGGTGACAGTACATGATCCAAAGTCCTTTCTGTGTCCGACTGTGTGTGAGATTTTAGTAGTTAGAAAAAACTAGGACTGATCAGGTCACCGCATCAGGTTCCTGGCATTTTAATGTATTCTGAACCTTCTGAGGTGGATGCAAACTTCCACTCATCCTGCTGTGTAATCTTGGTCATATCCATGCGGTATCTCTCCCACGGCACAACACACACGTATACCACATCCCTCACAACCCCATATCACACACATACATCACACACACCCCACAAACACCACACACAAACACCATGCATACTACACACCAATCCCTTACAACCCCACACCACACAAATATACATCACGCACACACCGCATACCACACACAGAAACACCATGAACACCACTGCCCTCAAATCCCCACATCACACATACATCACACATACCCTGCACACACCACACAAACACCACACACACCACACAGACACTATACACCACACACATACACCGAACCCCTTACAACCCCACACCACACACACATACATCACACATACCCCACACACCACACACAGAAACACCGCACATACCACACACACCTAACAACCCCACACCACACATACATATATCATACGCACACCCCACACACACCACACACAGACACACCACAGACACCACATCACACACACACACATACACCACACCCCACACAACCCCATACCACACAAGCACATATATCACACACACACCCACACCCCCCACACAGAAAGAACATACCACATACCACACACCACGCACCATACACATCACACATAGAAACACTACACACACATACATCATACACCTCCATCCCCCACCACACCACACACACTACACACAGAAACACCACACACACACTACACACCACACACACATACCCCACACACCCCCACATCACACACACATCACATATCCCAACACACATACTCCACACCCCACACACATACATCTCTCTCACATACAGACACACATCCCACACACACCCCCCACACACCTCACACAGATAGCACCACATGCACACTCACCACATACACATATCACATACACACACAACCCTCACTACACACATACACCACACACATACTACTCACACCACACACACCATACATATACAACACGCCCCCACACCACACATATGTACCCCCACCCCCCCAATTACACATATACCATACATACACATACACCACATATACCACCGACACACACACACCCCTACACCCCACACATCTCTCACACACACACCACACAGACACATACAAACACCACACATACCTCACCTCCCCCACACCAGCCACAGAAAGCACAAAGATACCAAACACACAGAGAAACCACACACCATACACACCCCACATATACTGCTTTGCACTTAAAAGCAGGAGCACGTCAAAGGCTGCCTGCAAAGTTGGCTAGTGCTCCAGGGAGAGCTGGGTCATCTCCCACACAAAGCAATCAGGACCTTTGAAGACAGGCCTGGGTTTGTGGCTGTTTTCCTGCCATTTCTCAACAAAGGAAACTGCTGCCAGGTCTGTGGAGAATTACTGGTTCTTCTGTTTGTGTTATTGGCTTTCAACATGATACACCTAAGCTGTCTTTCTAACAGTTATGTGGTACAAGGCTTTTATTTCCCTATGTGTGTTAATAAGGGAGGAGACAGGGTGAGGGCAAGAAGAGGAAAATGAAAATGAAATAGCTCAGATCTGAGCATTTGGTAACTGTTTGGTTTGAAAGCAATTAGTTGACTGTCACTCTAATAGGGAATAAAATATTTATGAGCAGGCATTGAGAAAATATTGGGTCTGAAATGAGACTGGCATGCTTATCACTAAACTAGAGACTTGTGATAAAATGATCCACTGTAATCATTCATTCATTTGACAAATATTTACTGAGCACCTACTGTGGGTTTCTTATACCACAATCTCCTGTTATAACTTCCACAAGGCACTGCACAGGGCAGGGCACAGCTACTCTTTCCTCTCTTTATCCAAGTTAGTTGTTTTCTTTTTTGTTTTGAGACAGGATTTTTATCTGTCACCCAGGCTGGAGTGCAGTGGCTAGATCTCGGCTCACTGGAACCTCCGCCTCCCAGGTTCAAGCGAGTCTCTTGCCTCAGCCTCCTGAACCGATATTCTTTTGTGCTTCTCCATTCATAGTCTAAAATATTAAAGCAAAATATGTTCATTCTAGAAAAACTGAAACCCACTTAAGCACAAAGAGAAAAACAGAACAAAAGTCATCTGTAATTAAAATAGAAGTAGCCTCTGTTAACATGGGGTGTAGAACCTTTGTGATTTTGTGTGTGTATATATATATACACACACACACATATATACACACACACACATATATACATATATATATGTATATATATATATATATATATATATTTTCTTTTTTGAGATGGAATCTCCCTCTCTCACCCTGGCTGGAGTATAGTGGCATGATCTCAACTCACTATAACCTCCACTTCCCAGGTTCAAGTGATTCTCCCGCCTCAGCATCCCAAGTAGCTGGGATTACAGGCACCCACTACCACACCTGGCTAATTTTTGTATTTTTAGTAGAGACGGGGTTTCACCTTCACCATGTTGACCAGGCTGGTCTCAAGCTCCTAACCTCAGGTGATCTGCCCACCTTGGCCTCCCAAAGTGCTATGATTACAGGTGTGAGCCACTGTACCTGGCCCTGATTTTATATCTGAACACACACACACACACACACACACACACACACACACACAGAGGATTCCTCTTGAATGTCATTTTATAATCTGCTCTTATTGAAGTCAAATTTAGAAACAGTAAAATGAACTCTCTTTGGTAAACAGTGTTATGAATTTGAAAAATGCATACAGTTGAGTCATTGCTTCTATAATCTGTAGTCTGATTGTATTTACTTTGCCATACATTATAAACACATTTCTATGTCACTAAAAGGTAGATCTGATCTTTTTTTTTTTTTTTTTTGAGACAAAGTCTCACCTTGCCACTCAAGCTAGAGTGCAGTGGCACAATCTCAGCTCACTGCAACTTCCACCTCCTGGTTCAAGCGATTCTCCTGCCTTCAGCCTCTGGAGTAGCTGGGACCACAGGTGAATGCCACCATGCCCAACGAATTTTTGTATTTTTAGTAGATATGGTGTTATTCAGTGCATGGTATGCCATCACATAGATGCAAGTTAATTCATTTTATCAGTGGAAACTTTTGTCACATACCCTCCACCCCAGCATTTGTCCTCAGGATGAGAGGATGGAGACACCCTTCTTCTGCCAGTTCACACAAACTTGGCGGCTCAGGAGGAGGTCATCGGCTGCCCTACTAGGCATGTGTGTGGAATAAAATCTATTCCAGAAGAATGCTAGGGAGTGGGTGCTCTGATTAAATGGGATCTTCTGGTTAATAGAAATTCTTTTTCCAGGTATTTTCCTTTGTAGCTGAACATCTTTCAGAGCCCACTTTCTTGCTAAGTTGCATATAGACACATCCAATTCATAACTCAGTAATGCCAGAAGCGGTTTCTGAGTTCATCAATTTAGTTTCTTGTAATACAGCATGATGCTTTGTTCAACCACCTGATGATCTGGAGTCACGCTGGCCATCCTTACATTGGTCTGTGACCACTGTGGAGAATGTGGGAGGAGAGTGGGCACAATCTATACTGACTCTAGGAGGCACTCGACTTTGATTCCTTGAATAAAATCTCTGATAAGAACTTGCCTCGCTGTCCTGTGACTCTGTGTTTGGCCATTAAAAAAAAAACTTTTAAAAATACAACTTTTCCTTCCATTTTTCTTTGTCCCTCTGGACTGGTTCCCTACCAAACCATCCTCCACGCTGCTACAACAGGCATCTTTTTAGAACACAAGTTGGATCATTTCTTGCTTGAGAATGTCCAGTGGCTCCTCATCTCCCTCAGGACCAAGGTCAAGCCCCAGACAGACTTCCATGATCTGATTCGCTAATATGCTGTAGATTCATCCGTCTCAACTCCATGGTCATGCTCTCTGGCTGCGCAGAGCACTTTTCTTTCCTCTAATATGCCATGCTTTCTTTCATATTCAGGTCTTTGCCATGCAGTTGCCTCTGCTCAGAACACTTTCTGTAACCCCTCTTCACTTCCCTTCACTCTACTAGTTCATGGTCTTAGCTCTGACATCACCTCCTCTGAAAACATTTTCGAAAACCCCCCTCTCCCATCCCACCCCGTAATGCTCTGCGGTGTTCTGCACTTGAACAATTGAAGGCATTTACTACTTTATAGCTAATTGTCTGTTTACTCATGATTTTCCTAATCTATACCATAATTTTAAGCGGCAGGGTATTTTCTTGTTCACTCTTGAATTCTCACTGCATTTGACACTGGGTAGTCACTCAATAAATATTTTTGGATGGCACGTAGCCAATCTGAACTTTTCAGCTCAATATACATGATAAACAGGCAGGCTTTAGGCCTAGCTGTTTATTCTTGCCAACTTTATCACTGGCTACCAGCATGTGAACAAATCTTGCAGAAATAGCATAAGATTATGGCACACATTGATTTTAAGTTTTGACTGTGTTTTCAATAATCAGATATGGGTGAAACTTTGAGTGCAAGATACAGCCTCAATTTGACAGACCTTGAACCCCAAGGTCCCTTTTAAGATCAGAGACAGAATGGTTATTTGATAGATGGGATAAATATATCCTGAGGGATAAAACAAAGTTGTCTTTGACCCTCCTGTTTTTAGTTTGTTCCTGACACACTACGTGAGCATTTTTTCTTATGCCCATTCTCTACAGAATCAGAAGGGTAAGATGCTATTCTCTTTAGAGAATGACAAGAACTACTACCTAATAACTGCTAGAAAGAAGGGATATACAATATACACAAACTCTTCTAAAACCAAAGACATCATTTTTGGGGGACAAGACCCTGATATTTAACCAGAATCTAGCCAATAATTTTCTTTGATCAACTCATCCAATTGATACAGAGGAAGGTTAGCTATTCTGAGGTCATTACTCTGATTGTGTGTGTGTGTGTGTGTGTGTGTGTGTGTGTGTGTATTTAAATCTGTGAGGTAAGCATTTAACATTTACTTTAAAATTTGCTCAGCATTTGTGGGACACCACTTTTACTCATTTGTTGGGGAGTGGGCACCCTTCTATTTGCCTTTTGGAGGTGATTCTTAGCCCTGCCCATGGGCACTGGCTGAACCTAGAGTTGGAGGAAGGTGGGCTGTGTTCACTTCATTCAGGTTCCTGAGGGGACAATCAGCCCTCTCATGGCCTGGGTCTCAATGGCCAGCCAAGGAGCATCCCCCAGACATACCCGTCAGGTTTGTACCCTTCAGTAGCTACATGATACTTCCCCAACAGCTCGAGCAGAAAGGCTCTGTGATGCGGGATTCCCTGAGAGTAAATGACCCGTCTCTCCCCATAGAGGAGCAGCTTTCAACATTTTACAAGTGGCAGAGCAACTCCGCCACTTCTTTTTCTTCTTCTTTTTCTTAATAAAGAAATGTCATGAGTAAGTCCAGGACCATACAACAGATAAAAGTGGAGCTTCTCTGGTTGAAACCAGGATAATGGGAGGGGAGTGGAGCTGGGAGGGGACAGAGTCCCACCCTCTGGCTCCCCTTGCTCTGTGAAGAGACCAGAGGAGAGCTACCTGACAGAACTGTACTTTGGATCCTCAATGAGAAACAGCTCTTACTGCAGGATACCGCTAAGGACATCGTTCTCCTCCTACACAGCACCCTTTCTAGAAAGATCCATAGAATAAATTTCTTGTGGATCTCACTTCCAAAAAATCCTTGTAATTTTCCTTCTTTTTTTCTTTTTTTTGGAGTCCTTGATTTATTTTTTTATCTTATGGAAGCCATGGCTTAATGTCCCTGTTAGCATCGCTGCTAGAAAGCACAGAGTTGATTTCGTAAGCCCCTTCTGGCAGTTTCTCAGAACTACCCTGCACAGATTTTATGAATTGTAGAAATTAAGTCAAGAATCCAGGTATAATTTGTACTCTATTTTCCTATTGTCCCAAATTTCACTTTGTTTAATCTTCTATCTTATACATGTATGTACATTACCTCAAGTCCTTTCTGGAACAAAACAGGATAAAAAATAAACACATGAATGTGTAAGGGCAATTAAAAACCAACAAACCAATAATCAGCCTTCTGCAACCACCGTGTGACTGCGCTCACCTCGTTGGGGTGGAATCCGTCCACGGGCTCGATGAGCTGCCAGGGCTGCCCACCTCTCTTCTGCCACTCCTGTATGACTGCAGGGCACAGAACCAGAGGGTTACAGACACACTTGCACAAGAAACAGCCAACATCCAAGGGCAAGGATGTGAGAGCTGCCCAGGCCCTCACAGGCCCATGTTGACCCAGCCACGGCTGCCCCTGAGCTGCTCTCTTGCACTGGGGGCTTTCTGAATGGAAATGATCTTCCCACTGTGTGTGTGTGTGTGTGTGTGTGTGTGTGTGTGTGCCTTTGTCTAACTCAGGAATAGAATACGTGAGAGTGTTAGATGAATGTGGTTTGTGTAGTAGGGAGGGCAGTGGGAAAAGGTGAGCTCTAAAATATTTAACACTGATTTCAGTACCTGTCACTTTTCAGTGGTGCGGTAGGATGGTATTACAGGAGGGGAAAATCCAACATTTTGTTAACATCCCCTTTCAAGGGTTGCCATTTGCAGACTCTGCCTGCGTGTGTCAAGCACTTGCCTTTCAAAATCACACAGTACGTCAGGAATATAATTACATAAAATTATCTCATCGCCACATTGAGAGGGAATATGGCTGTGGAGAAAATATTATGAGCCCCAAAGTGATGAAAAGCAATAAAACTGTCCTTCAACAGGGGTGAGAGACCAAGAATGTCAGTTGCTGCAAGGCAACAGCACAATTAACTTGATGTCATTCAATCATACAGTCAGTAAGAACTCCTCAAGGAAACTTCAGATCCCTAGGGAGCCTCCAGAGAGCAGCATCTGAGCTAGCTGCTCCCGGCAAAGTTACGCGCTCACTTGCCCAGTGTCCAGCGAAGGGGGCAGGCACAGCTAAGATTCCTCCTCTTCTTTACTCTTCATTCCCCAGAAAACTCAAGAACAGAGGTCTGTGCCCTCTGAATCTCCCTTTCTTATCCCAAAGGAAGGGTGGAGATTCTGTCAGGGGCTTTAATTGGACAAGAGGGGCTGGACTTCCCCAGGCTGAGTCAATACAAGGCTGCTTTTGCAATTAGTCCTAATGTCCCAGCATGCCATCCCCACTTACTACCCAATCCCGGTTCCCCGGGGGTGCTAAAGATAATGCTACCCTTCTCAAAGCCCAGGAAAAAAATTCATGCTAATGGTTTGGAGTCCTACACACTGAATTGGGGTCCCTGCTAGCTGATTCTCTACCCTGAGCCATGGTTTCATATTATGCTTCTGGCTTTTACTGGAGGCTGTTAGAAGAAGCAGCTATTGGTAAGTTGCCTTTGCATTTCTTGAAAACTTAAATGGAGGACACTGTCCACTGTGTTGTGTGCTGTCTGCCACAGAGTCTCAAGGGAGAAGTAGCAGCGTGTTGGTAAATAACACTTCTCTCTGAAGAAATGGTAGGCAGAGCTGCACTGATGCTTAAACAGCACTCACTCTCATGAAAGTTTATTTGTTCTGCCAAGCCAGCATGCAGCTTTCAACAATTTCTTTCTTGCCCTTGGCCATAATATCTTGTAAAGGCACAGTTTTGGGGAAGCTTGTCTGTCTTAGTCTTCAGTTTGCCTGGACTATTTTGCCTGTTTTTTTAGGCATGACCTTGGAATCCAAACTTCTGTTTGAGGTTCAGTTCTAGCTGCCTCATCTTTCCCTCTGGACTTGACCCTCTGAAGCTCCTGTGCGTTCCATACTGCCCTCCTGGCTGCAATGCTAGCTTTGCCAGGTCAGGGATGCTGTCCAGCCCATCTCCTGCCATTCCCCGATGCTTCTTTTAGGCTCTTTGTTCTCCTTGTTATCCAGGAGAATGGGGCAATTTCTCCGTTTTGGGTCCTGCTTTTCTATTTTCTAACTCTATGCTGATTCTCTGTCCAAGCTACCTCCAATCTGAACATCCAACAAATTGCCCTTAATGGAGAACCAGGCATCTGGAAATATTTCTTTAAACGCAGAGCCAGGATCATCACCACTGAGCCCTCTCAGTTCTCCTTGTCCTTTTATAATCTTTGTGTCATCTCTCGTTGCAGTCCCACAGGAGTCTCTCAAACAAAAATCAGCAACAATGCAGAAAAGCCCAGGCCAGGTGAGATGTCAGCCTCCCAGTCCCCTCCGTGACTTCAGAGGTGACATCATCTCCATTCTACTTGTGCTCCTTTTTGCTTCACCAAAGTTCTTGATGAACATTTTTTCCCTTTTCCCTTTATTTCTAGTTGGGTTTCACCTTGTGCTGTACAGATGCTAACAGAAAAAAGAAAGAATGAAAGAATGAATGAAAATCCCAACAGGGTGTTGCAAGGACTGAATGCTTGTGTCCCTTCCAAATTCCCGTGTTGAAATCCTAATCCACAGTATGATGGCATTAGGAGGTGAGGGCCTTTGGGAGGTAATTACGCAGTGAGGATGGAGCCCCCATCATGGGATTCATGCCCTTATAAAATGAACCCCAGCTGGGCGTAGTGGCTCATGCTTGTAATCCCAGCACTTTGGGAGGCCAGTGTGGGTGGATCACGAGGTCAGGTGTTTGAGACCAGCTTGGCCAACACAGTAAAATCCTGTCTCTACTAAAAATACAAAAAAAAAAAAATAGCCAGGTGTGGTGGCAGGCATTAGTAATCCCAGCTGCTTGGGAGGCTGAGGCAGGAGAATCTCTTGAACCTGGGAGGCAGAGGTTGCAGTGAGCCAAGATAATGACATTGCACTCCAGCCCAGTTGACAGTGCAAGGCTCTGTCAAAATAAAAATAAAAACAAAAACCCAGAGGGCTCTCTCACTCTTTTTATTTATTTTTTGGTTTATCCATATGAGGATACAACGAGAAGTCAGCAGTCAGCAACACAGAAGGGGGCCCTCACCAGAACCTGGCCATGTTGGCATCCTGATTTAAAACTTTCAGGCTCCAGAACTGTGAGAAATAAATTTTTGTTGTTTATAAGCCAACCAGTTTATGGTATTTTATTATAGCATTCTGAGATGAGACAGATATTAAAAAATTCCCAGGCATGCTAATAAGAGCAGGTCAATGGGAATTGAGCCCAATCAAGACCTCAGACAGAGCCTGCTAAAAAGTTAGGAAGAGGTAGATGAATAAGACATGAGGCAGAGTCCTCTTGTAATAAGCAGATGTACAGCAAGCCATGGACCTGACCTGGAGTACCCTAGTGTCACCCGATGCAGTAGGGGTAGGAAGCCTCTTCAATACTTTTTGACTCTCCATGTTTGTAAATAGAGTTGAATGACATGTTGAATTAAACCCATGCCTGCGATGGGTAAGAAAACGTCTAGAAAAGGGTTATGGTGATCCGGACCTCTGGAAAGACTTAAGTAGAAAGCAAATTTGAACCTGTTAAGGAAGCAGTTTAAACAAGATCGTGTTCCTTGAGAAGAATGTTTACTAGGAACCTGATATTACCAAGGTGAGATTTGCTTATACATCAGTTTCTTAGACAGTGATTCAATTTTGGCATCTAGGCTTAAAGTAATTTTAGGCTATTTTCATTTTGATTCATACTTTATGTGTGTTACTAATTTCCAAACTAAAAATGATGGCCCTTAGAGAAAGAAAGAGAGGTGTTGATAGATGTCTTCATGGAACAAGATAATGAATTCAATTATCAGAGATAGTAGTGACGCAAGTTGAGCATCTCACATCCAAAAAGCCAAAATCCAAAATGCTCTAAAATTAAAAACTTTTTGAGTGCCAACATCATGCTCAAAGGAAATGCCCACTGGAAAATTTTGGATTTTGTACACAGGATGCTCAACTGGTAAGTATATGTAATGCATATATTCCAAAATTTGAAAACATAGCCCCAAATCCAAAATCTGAAATATTTCTGCTCCCAAGCATTCAGGATGAGGATATTCAACCTATACTGTGTTTTCAAACGAGAAGAGATGGCCATTCCCTTTTCCTTCCCTTGGAGACTTGAGCAATTCCATAATTGTGGGAATTATGGAAGGAAATCTCAGGAACAAAAACACAAAGAAAGAGAAGGGATATTTACTTGCCAAGATTTGCAGAGGAACAGGAGCATACCCTAGGGTTGGGGGCAGTGGGAGAGGTCCACCTTCTATCATCACCATAGTCCAGCAATTCTAAATGATGTCGATGATAACACATTCCTCCCTGCTAAGAAATTATTCCTGTCTCCCAGCCCCCATCCCTTCTCTACATTAGGTGACAACTACAAGGGAGTCCGGCCTTTGGAAGAACTTGCTTGCTATATAAAATAATACAATAGGTGTTAAAATAAAATTATCCAAGTTTACTAAGGCTACAATCTATCTATTTACAGAGGCAAACATCATTTTCCCCCTACAGGATTATTATGTCTGTGAGGCCTATGGGTCATCACATATATGTAGACATCAGGACGGTAAAACTTAAGGGAGCTTCAGTAACTCACAGGCAAGTGTTTAGAATTTTATCTGTATCATGACCAATGTCAAAGGAAAGAGCCTTTGTTTGTTTATCTCAGGATGAAATTCTGCTTTCTCAGGAGAAATGCAATACCAGACACTGGTCTTTACTTTTTCCTTAATTGATTTTAGAGTGGGAGGTCCAATCAAAGATAACATGGTAAGTTGGTCAGTTTCCTTTCTACTTAGGACCATAACTTAAAACAGAGCAATGAATTCCTATTTGTTCTTCAGAAGATCTGGATTAAGTTTCTTCAATGACCATGGATGATCTGTGGAGATTTGGAACATAACGTATTTTGTTTTGTTTTCTTCTTTAATGTATTTTCTTTATTTGTAAAGTCAAAGAAACTGCTTTCTACTTCAGACCATAACTTAAAATAGACTAGTGAATTCCTATTTGTTCTTCAGAAGATCTGGATTAAGTTTCTTGAATGATCATAGATGATCTGTGGAGATTTGGAGCATAATGTATTTTGTTTTGTTTTCTCCTTCTTAATGTATTTTCTTTATTTGTAAAGTCAAAGAAACTGCTAATGGCCAGCTTTTCAAAGATGCAATAGAAAGAGTGGAGGAAGACTCATAAAACACTTGGTAGCTCTTGGGTGAACAGCAATACTAGCAGATATTTTAAAGAAAAGGCTGCATTCTGGTCAGCACCATAAAGTCATTGGCTGATTTTACAGATGTATTCATGGTGGCAGGAACCAAGAGCCAAGTTTCCTCCAATTGAGCTTTTTGGGAAGCTGAGGGCAGCTGGACGTATATTTAAACTGTCGGTGTAAAAATGGCTTTGTCAGCCAAGTGGTATTTTTTTTCCTCTGTTGGGGATGTGTGGTGCAGACAAAGAGAAGGAACATCACCTGCTCAAGTTGGCATTTCCTGAAGGGAGGAAAAGTTGCTGCCTCTGTTTAGTTCATAACCAGTTGGAGAATGAGTCAGCAAGAGATAAAAAGGAGTCTTTGGAGATGAGCAATCATCTTTCAGTGCTGGACTGAGGCTGTCAGGGCAGAAAATGAATGGGTCTCGTGTCTACCCTCAAGTGACAGGGAACCTCACATGCAATTTGCTCTGTCACAAGGATGTGAAATTGTGAATTTTAGTATCATGAAAAATGAGAATATTTTTGACGCAATAGTCAGCTCACATAAAGTACCAAAGTGAGAGAAGAGATTTTCATGGGACTATTAGGACTGCAGACTTAATAAGCGACTCTGTAGGGTTTTAATTTCTGATAGAAGATTACTTTTCTTCTTGGTAATGAGATGCATTTCTACCATAACTTCCTCGAAGGAACTCAAAGTACTTCACAGGCATGAATGGAGCTGAGGGATGGGCTGGACCTCAGAAGTGAAGGAGTTGCTTCACACACACTGATGATGGTGGCAGTGGGGGATGGCTGCTAACAGTTATTGAGCCCTTACAACTTTACACGTTTTGTTTCAGTTAATCCTTACATGGGTTAGTTATTTCTATCCTACGTACAAGGAAACAAAGGCTGGGTGGTTATTTAATTCACTTGAGGTTACCTAGCTCTTCTGTGTCTGAGCTGGAACACAGTTGTAAATTCTGCGCTCTTTCTATAACCACACATCGTACCCACGTGAGGTGGGTTTCCGGGAAGATGAGCTTCCCAGGCACAGGAGGTGACCCATGGAGACGGGTTTGGGACAGGATTATCCCTCCACCTGATTTGGAAATGCTAAAACTTCAAGTTAAAAGTGTGTTTTCCAGTACCTAACTCTGAGCTTGAGGCATTACCACAGTTACTGAAAACCAGATAGAAATGCTAGCTCTTTCGGGGGTGGACATGGTGGCACCGCAGCATCAAAAGCAGTTGCTATGTCAGATGTTCGTGGAGGCAGGTCCCACAGTGCTCTCACTGTGCCCACATGCCTTTGTTAGTGGGGTGCCCACTAACTTCCTGAGGAGAAGACGAAGGAGGCCCTGCACCAAAACTGGATCTTCACATTTCTTTTAAACAAATGGCAGGAGATTACAAAACAGGAAATGCCTTGAACTGTTGATGGGAATCACTAAGCATGGAGAAATGGCTACGAGCTTTCTGCCACATTGATGTAGACTGTTCAGTTCAGCTTAACTCAACTTTTTGCTTTTTCACTGCATTTATTATTGCTGTGAGGACAAGAAAGGGCTGATGAGGCCCTGCTTCCAAGCATGTCAGTTCACCAGTGGAATTCTAGCCAGTCAAGAATAAAGCTCTTCTCTCTACATCCTTCATGGAGATAAGGGCTCTTCTGTTTTGTTGACAGTTATGTTCCTGGCACCTTCATAGCTCCTGGCACATAGCAGGACTTAGAAATCTGATGAGTGACCCAGCTCTTAGTCTTAAAGCATTATAGAACTCTGTTTATTAAAATTTATTTTTATTTTTATAGAGAGGAGGTCTCTCTCTGTCAGCCAGGCTGGAGTTCAGTGATGTGATCACAGCTCACTGCAGCCTCAACCACCCAGGCTCAAGTGATCACCTGCTCACCTCAGCCTCTATAGTGGCTGGGACTACAAGCATGTACCACCATGCCTGGCTAGTTAAAAGGAAAAATTGTAGAGATGGGTTTTATTTATTTTTTTGATGGAGTTTCACTCTTGTTGCCCAGGCTGGAGTGCAATGGTGCAATCTTGGCTCACTGCAACCTCCGCCTCCCAGGTTCAAGTTATTTTCCTGCCTTAGCCTCCGGAGTAGCTGGGATTACAGGAATGTGCCACCACATCCAGCTAATTTTTGGGGTTTCACCATGTTGGCCAGGTTGGTCTCCAACTCCTGACCTTGTGATCTGCCTGCCTCAGCCTCCCAAAGTGCTGGGATTACAGGCATGAGCCACCACATCCGGCCATAGAGAGATGAGGTCTTGCAATGTTGCCCAGTCTGGTCTTGAGCTCTTGGATTTGAGTAATCCTCCCACTTCAGCCTCACAAACCATTTATTAAACTTTAATGGACATAGAAATGACCTGTGGATTGTGTTGGAATGCGGACTCTGATTAGGTAGGTCTGGAGGGGGTCTAGAATTCTGCATTTATAACCAGCTCCTGGGCAGTGTTGATTTTGCTTATCCAGAAGCATACATTGAGTAAGGAAGTGGTACCTTTTCTGTGTACCAGGCATAACATTTAGGAGGATGGCACATTATTTCATAGAATCATCAGAAAGATTTGTTAGGAAGATATGGTATCCCCATTTCCAGGGCTGGAAAGGAAATTTAGAAATATTCAGAGAATTGCCTGTAGTCCCAGAGATAATAAATGACAGAGCTAGAGATCACTCTGGAAAATAAAAAAAGCCCCATGTGAGTGTTAGACATTATTATATTTTTAATAACTTTATCTATATTCAAGGTTGATGATGATCAAAGATCACTTGGTGGTGCATTTGTTTACACCAAGAATTCATTAATGAGTCTTTAACTCTGCATTGTAATGAGAGGTTATTTATCAAAATGTCTCTCCCCATGAAGGAAATGTGTATCACCTAGGCAGGAAATCTAGTTAAGGGAGATCAGTCTTGTTGGAGGGATGTTTGGAATTGAACTACTAGAGTCTGCAAGGCAAAACCTGTCAGCGAATGTAATATTTGATAATTCATGATGGCCATCTGCTCCAACCCAGATGCTGGGGATGGGGGCATTGGGGGTGGTGGACAGGGATAATAAACTCTGGATGAGGAATCTTCCATCTTTCGCCTATACTGTGAAACTCTTCATTAGCATTATCTCATCTGGCAACCAACAGGGGGCTTTGCTCTGGTATAAAAATTGCTTAGCAATGAAAATGAATCAGGAAGGATTACATTCAATAAGCAATAATTTTTCAGACTCAAGATGTAAAGGGTAAATCAGTAGCTATAGTCATCACGCCTGTTTTTGTGTGGCCACTTAGCAGTGACTCCAGCGTTTGGACAGAATGCTAAAAAAGAAACTTAGTAATGTTTCTTCCAGAAAGCTGGGACATGGGTTGATCACTTTGCCACAGGCAAGTTCTTTGGTCTCTCCCTTAGAGGTTCTGATTGGGTTGGTCATGTATGGGGTCTGGGAATCTGCACTGCTCCTGAGTCCCTGAGCAATTCAGGGCCCATTGTGAGAGGTGCCAGCCTATCTGTCGTTTCTGTCACATCTATCTGTGGCCCACAGGTAACCAGGGCATTTAACCTGGCAAGAACAGGTTAGTGAGTGCATCAACCTGTAGGTTGCCAGCCCAAAGCTCTTTCTAACCAGTCACTGGCTCTATTGCATCAGGGACTGTAAAATGATAGTGAAGTGCAGAGGTAATGCTGAGCCCAACCTTCTCAGAAAGAGTCCCACATTTTATCTTTTTTCAATACCGAGAGCTATTAATATATCAGAACAGGTAGGAGTAACCCTGCCCAATCTGCTGCCTGCTGGCTTATAAAACCAGCATAAAACCAGTTGTCCAGGCCCTAAACTAGCTGCTGCTTTCAACTTCTATCAATACCCAAACAAAGCCACTTACTTTCATGGAAGGCAAACTCCATGTAGAAAAGATTGAAGTTTGTAAATTTCTCTCTGGCTGCAATTTTTTTCAGTGTGTTGGAGAGTTGCTCTGCTCTCTGAAGATAGAGGAAACAGGGAGAATTCCGTGAAATCTAGACTTTGACTTTAGTGAGATAATTCAGGCAGAACAAAGAAATCGATCTTCCACATCCTACCCCACTTTCATTTCTCCAAGCCATCAGCAGACCGTAGCTCTGCACATTCAACTCTATTCACATACAAATGGTCAATGAACATATGACAAATGTTAACGTTCATTAGGAATTGAATCAGTGTAAATTCGTGATACTAGTTTTGCCACCCTTGGGATTGGCAAAGGTAAGATAACCATAATATTGAATGTTGTCATGGGTAGGTGAATGAGAATGTCATTAGTTTAACCTTTCTAAAGAGCAATTTGGCAGTATGGATCAAATCCTTAAACATGGACATACTCTTTGGCCCAGTAATTTTTCTAAGAATTTGTCTTGAGGAAATAGAGATGTACACAGAGACATACATCTTTAGATTTACAACTGTTCATCACAGTGCTATTTATCATAGTATAAATTTGGAAACCATCTAAATGTCCAACATCAAAGGATGAAATAAATCATAATGTATTCACATGTATGAACTTTGGAATGGTTACAACATCACGATGTGGAGAAATAATCTATGAATACTGGAAAGCCTAAAAGAGTATGTGCATTCTCATACTGTGTAGGCAAAAACCAAATATATTGATCTCTGGAAGTGGTAATGGAAAGACATACACATATACTGAATTTGGGTGGTGGAATTTGGGGTGATTTTTGTTATTTATGCTTTTTTTGTGTTCTCCAAGTTCTAAAAGATTAAAATATGCTTTTTATGTAAAAAATATTCAATGAGTCTTTTTTTTTTTTTGAGAAAGGGTTTCCCTGTGTTGCCCAGGCTGGAGTGCAGTGGCGTGATCTCGGC
>CAUYLG010034908.1:0-52609 GCA_963573385.1 Cacajao melanocephalus | reverse complement strand
TACTGGGGAGGCTGAGGCAGGAGAATCACTTGAACCCGGGAAGTGGAGACTATAGTGAGCCAAAATCGCACCACTGTACTCTAGCCTGGGCAACAGAGTGAGACTCCACCTCAAAAAAAGGAAAGAAAGAAAGAAGAAAGAGAAAGAAAGAAAGAAAGAAAGAAAGAAAGAAAGAAAGAAAGAAAGAAAGAAGGAAGGAAGGAAGGAAGGAAGGAAGGAAGGAAGGAAGGAAGGAAGGAAAGAAAGAAAGGAAGGAAGAAAATGGCAAAAAAAAAAAAGACAGCTGCACAAATATGTTTATCACAGCACAATTCACAAATGCAAAGATATGACCAGCCATGTACCTATCAACCAATGAGTGGATAAAGAAAATGTGACATATACACACCATGGAATATTACTCAGCCATAGAAAACAAAAAAATAATGTCTTTTGTACCAAATTAAATGGAACTGGAGGCTACTATGCCAAATGAAATAACTCAGGAACGGAACACTAAATACCCTGTTCTCACTTGTAAGTGAGAGCTAAGCTATGCGCATGCAAAAGCATACAGAATGGCATAATGGACATTGGTGACTCAGAAGCAGGGAGGGTAGAGGGAAGGCGAGGGATGAAAGAACTACAAATAGGGTACAATGTATACTACTCTGGTGACAGGTGCACCAAAATCTCAGATTTACCACTACACAATTCATTCACGTAAACAAAAACCACTGGTATCCATAAAGCTATTGAATTTTTTTTTAATGGTAGAAATAAGTAAAAATAAAATGCCCAAGTGCAGAAAAAAAAAAAAGAAAAATAAAGACACATGAAAGTACACAGATTTTGTCTATCTTATTCTTTGAATCTTCAGGAATTAAAATGGTGCCCAGACTTGAAGACACACAGCGAA
Organism: Cacajao melanocephalus; assembly: GCA_963573385.1. Classification (NCBI taxonomy): domain Eukaryota; kingdom Metazoa; phylum Chordata; class Mammalia; order Primates; family Pitheciidae; genus Cacajao; species Cacajao melanocephalus. The sequence continues at coordinate 51,711 of CAUYLG010034908.1, read as the reverse complement.
TGTATGTTGAATAAAATGTGTTCAGTCAAAACACTGTTGAAACAAAATACCAATTGAGAAGGAAGGAGACAAACATCCGGACTGAAATCTCATCAACACATTTGAAATGTACTAAAATGAATTGATAAAGCCACGTTTGCTATGCAAGTTAAATGTGTTTATTTAAAACTAAAATAAATTGCCTCAGGAATAAAAAACCTTTCCCATAAGGAAACTAGTATATAAGTAGTATATCCCATAAGGGTATATAATATATATATCCATAAGGGTATATATATATATATATATATATATACACACACACATAAGGGATATAATATATATATATAAGGGAGATATATATATATACACACATATATATATTTGATATATATTATATCCCTTATGTGTATATATAAGGGATATACATATATATTTGATATATATAGATATATATAAAACTTACAATCACAAAAGAATTAGACCCTTGTCAGACTTCTAAAATGCAATATGCAAAGCAAGGAAATAAATTGCAACATTAAAAAAAATTCAAAGAAAGAAAATGTGAACATTTTTACATGAGAATTTTATATCTAACAATTTTGTCCCTTAAATACTCTGGTTATAGATTTTTTTTAAAAAAAAAAAGCAGTTTTAGCTAGGCAAGAACTTAGGAAATATTGGGTTCACAAGCCCCTTTTCATTAATCTATTGAGGATTCACAGAGATAATTGGAGGAAACTTTGGCAATGAACTAATACTGAGAATTTTATATATTCAGTTTCTGATCTATGACTAAAGCAAAGATGAGAATGAGAGTAAACTAATAATTGCAAACATATATGATATGGAACATAAAAATAATTGAACTAACAATAAAAGAAAGGAGGAAAGGTAGAACAATTTATTTGATCACTGAATAGGAGATGATAGTGTTTATAATAGAACACAGACAAATCAAATAGTAAAGGTGTAAATAGAAAAATAAAGGACTGAGGACTTTTTTAAAATATATTTTTTATTGTACTTTAGATTATGGGGTACACGTGCAGATCATGCAGAATTGTTGCATAGGTACATACATGGCAATGTGGTTTAGTGCCTCCATCACCCTGTTAACTTGTATCTGGCATTTCTCCCCATTTTATCCCTCCCTAACCTCCCTACCCCCACTGTCCCTCTCCTAGTCCCCCCAAACAGACCCCAGTGTGTGATGCTCCCATCCCTGTGTCCAAGTGTTCTCATTGTTCAACACCCACCTATAAGTGAGAACATGTGGTGTTTGATTTTCTGTTCTTGTGTCAGTTTGCTGAGAATGATGGTTGCCAGATTCATCCATGTCTCTACAAAGGACATGGACTCATCATTTTTTATGGCTGCATAGTATTCCATGGTGTATATATGCCACATTTTCTTTGTCCAGTCTATCATTGATGAGCATTTGGGTTGGTTCCAGGTCTTTGCTATTGTAAACAGTGCCACAATAAACATACAAACATATGTGTGCATGTGTCTTTATAATAGAATGATTTATAATCCTTTGGATATATACTCAGTAATGGAATTGCTGGGTCAAATAATGAAATTTCTATTTCTAGTTCCTTGAGGAATCGCCACTCTGTCTTCCACAATGGTTGAACTTATTTACACTCCCACCAACAGTGTAAAAGTGTTCCTATTTCTCCACATCTTCTCCAGCATCTGTTGTCTCCAGAATTTTTAATGATCGTCATTCTAACTGGCATGAGACAATATCTCAATGTGGTTTTGATTTGCATTTATCTAATGACCAGTGATGATGAGCATTTTTTCATGTTTGTTGGCCTCATGTATGTCTTCTTTTGAAAAGTGACTGAGGACATTTTTATTAAAAAATATAATTAACCATTTGGTTAATTATAAAATATAATTTTATTTATATAAATTTATTTACATAAAAAAATTTTTCAGAGGAATAGCAGGTCATTAAATGTGGACAAGCTTAACTTACCTGTTAAAATACAATAGGTATTGTATTTTAATTGTATTGGTTAATTATAAAATATAATTTTATTTATATAAATTTATTTACATAAAAATTTTTTTCAGAGGAATAGCAGGTCATTAAATGTGGACAAGCTTAACTTACCTATTAAAATACAATAATTATTAATTGGACTCACCAAGAAAGAATCACTATGTTCAGGAGAAACACTGAAAACAAAGTGATTAAGAAAGTCTAAGAATCAAAGTATATGCAAATTAAATATAGAATGAGATACCATAATACTTCTATTAGAATGGATAAAATCTTTTAAACTGTACTGATTGATCAAGAAAGCCTAAGGATAAAAGTATATGCAAATTAAATATGAAATGAGATACCATAGTATTTCCATTAAATTGATAAAATTTTTAAAACTAACTGTACTGATTAAGAAAGTCCAAGAATGAAAGTATATGCAAATTAAATATAACATTAGATATCATAATATTTCCATTAGAATGGATAAAATAATTTTTTAAACTATCTGCACTGATTGCTGGCAAGTATGCAAAGCAACAGAAATTCTCATTTATTGCTGGCAAAAATGCAAAATGGCTCAGCCTCTTTAAAAGACAGTTTGGCAGTTTCTTAAAATGTTAAAAATATTCCTACCATACAATCCAGCAGTTGCACTCCTTAATATTTACACAACTTATTTCAAAACTGCCTACTCAAAAACCTGCATGTGAATATTTATAGCGGCTTTATTTATACATCCAACACCTAGAAACAATGTTATTCAATCAATGAGTAGATAACAAACTCTACTATACCCATACAACATATTAATAATAAAAATATTTGAGCTATCAAGATGGAAGGACATTAATAAATCTTAAATGCATATCACTGCCTGAAAGAAGGCATCTGGAAAGGCACCCTTCTGCATATGATTCTAATTATGTGACATTCTGGAAAAGGCAAATTATTGTAGCTGATGAAATTAACACACATAGTATACATAATATATATGAAAGTATGAGTTATCAATTCTAATACTACTTTGAAAAGAAACAAAGAAAAACAGTAAGAAATATCTGAGCCACAACAAAGAAAAAAAGCCATACGCCTCAGTGATTTCAAAGACTATTCCGCAGAAACTTCAGACATAATCCTTATGTGACATAAATAGTTGCAGAGCATTGAAAAGGAATGACACTCCAGCCTCCGGAGTGTCATTCCTTTTCAATGCTCTGCAACTTCCATTACTTTCTATGAAATTAGAATACCATTTATCTAAACTAGCTAAAGATAGCACACACATAAAAAGAAACTTACAGGTCAATATTACTTACAAATATGCTTGCAAAAATACTAAATAAGATATTAGCAAATAGAATCTAATGCAATGATAAAAAAATACATGAGGAAATGGTATTTATTTTAAAAAGACAAATTGTATCACTATTACGGTATTAATATAATGCATCATATTAATAGATTAAAGAAAAAATCATATTATCATTTCTATAAATGCTGAATAATATTTGACAAATTTGAAAACCCATTCTGGTTAGAAACTCTTCAGAAAGTAGAAATTGATGCATAATTTCTTAACATCATACAATTGCCTTAAGGCCAGCATCTTAGTTAACTGTGAATCTCTAGAGGCATTTCCACAAAAATCACAAGAAAGGGAAGGGTGATAATTATATTCACTAGTATTAAACTTTGTTCTATAGATATCAGCTAATGTAGTTGGACAAGAAATATCAGATACATGAGAACTGGAAAAGAATAAAAACAAATAAAATTATCTCTGTTTGCAGCCCACAAGACAGCACACCTGGAAAATCTCTTGAGAAACAATGATAAACCTAACTCAAAAATTAGAATAATTCATTAAGCAACATGATATGAAAGTCCCATAGGAAAAAACAACCATTTTTATTTACACAAAGAAGTAAAAGATGTCAGGATACATAAACTACTGTTTACAAAAGTAACAAATGGTATCAAGTACTCCAGAATATACTTGACAAAAAATATGCAAAATCTCTATTAGATGTTTTAACTTCTGAAAGATTTAAAAGTAGACTTGAATACATTGAAGAAAATATTCTCTCTTCATGAAATGGATGATTCAATATCTTAAGGATGTAAGTTTTCCCCAAGTTAATTTATAAATTCAATTCAATGTCAATAAAATTACTTCTGTTTCTTATTTTTAAAAATATAGATAAATTGATACCAAAGTTCATGTGAAGAAATATTTATACAAGAACATCCAAGAAAATATTAATTTGAAAAGACTCCAGCTCACTGCAACCCCCACCTCCCAGGTTCAAACGATTCTCATGCCTTAGCCTTCCAATAAGCTGGGACTACCGGTGCCCACGACGACACCTAGCTAATTTTTGTATTTTTAGTGGAGGCAGGATTTCACCATGTTGGCCAGGCTTGTCTTGAACTTCTGACCTCAGGTGATCCTCTGGGATTACAGGCATGAGCCACCACTCCTGGCCTACGTAGCCACTTTTAAACATTAAAAAGACAAAGCAGATCCATACCTCCCCATGACCAACATGTAACCATCTCCAATTCCATCTGAGTTCAAAATGTAAAAATAGAAACCATACAGTACTAAGAGAGAACACAGATAAATTCCTGTACAAACTGAGTTTACAGTAAAAGGCTTTCTTAAACTGACTAAAACTCCAGAAGCAATAAATAAAATAATTGATAAATTTGAGTTTAAATTTGAATTATTAAAATTTATATGTATCGTGTCTGTGTACATGGCATCCATTCCTATAACTATGCCTAAATATATTGGTTGCCAAACACACCATAAAAAAGTAAAAAAAACCAAGCAAACAAGAAGAAATACATGCAACAGAAGTCACAGGTAAATGGGATCATATTCTTGATATATAATGAACATTGAGTATTGAAGTAAAAAATGGGCAAAATATGAACAGGTAATTCTGCAAAAAGATATAACGTGACCATAAAGCATAACAAATGATGTTCAACCTCACTTATAGTATAATAAATACAAATTAAAACTAGTTTATGAACCATTTCTCACCTGTCAGATTGGAAAAAAATAGAAATATGACAATGCATTTTATCAGCAAGGCTACTGAGAAATAGTCATTTATGTACATTGTGGATGAGACTGCAAATTGGTAAAGTCCAGCTGGAGCTGGTGATAGGGAGAATAATGGCCCCCTTAAATGTCCATATATGAGTCCTCATCATTTCCAAGTTTGTGAGCTTACATAGCCAAAGAGACTTTGTGGATGTGATAATGGTTATGAAACTTGGGATGGGGAAATTTTCCTAGTTCTCCAGGCAGACTTGGTCTTATCACACAAGCCTTTCAAAGCAGAGGAACTTTGTTGTGGAGAGCCACAGAGATGGCAGCATGAGAAGGACTTCATATGTCATTGCCTGCTTTGAAGGATCCCATGGACCACAAAATGCGGGCAATCTCAAAGCAGGAAAAGGCATGGGAATAGAAAGAGATGCAGCCATACCAATCCTGTGTGGGGCATGTGACCTACAGAATGGTGAGATAATAAATATGTGCTATTTAAGCTACCAGGGGTATAGTAATGTATTACAGGAAGAGTAGAACACTAATACATTAGAGAAACTGGAAATAACTACCAATGCATAAACTTGCAAATCAGCAATGCTTCTTTCGAATTTGCTCTGAAGATAACACCTTAAGCAATACAAATATACATATATACAAGTTTAGTCATTACACCATCACTTATAATTGCAAATAGTGACGAAACCTAGGTGCCCATGCATAAGAGAATGGGTAAATTCACTCTAGCGTATCAAAAAAATAGAGAATTATCCAACTTTAAACATTTAAAAACTTAAATAGAGAACATATCTCAAAACTGTTAAGGGTTGATTTCCAGGGCACATTCTTAAGTGAAAAAAGCAAAGTACAATAAAATACCTATAGTATGCTACCTTTTATGTAAGAAATACAATGAGGAAAATATGCATTTATTAGATAATTTGTATGGAGGAAAAAGGAAGGATAAGCCACAAGCCAATCTGATTTGTCACCTGCAGAGGAAGATTAGGGCAAAAACGAAAAGGACAGGATGATGGCAATGGGGTAGAAGAAATAAATTCTGAGCTCCATAATGATAGATTTTTATTTTTGCTTTTATTGAAATACATTTTTATAATCATATAGTGGATACCTTTCTCTGTGTTGCTTATTTAGTTCAATATTAAGTCTATGGGCTTCTCCCACATCGTTGAGGACAGCAGTACTTTGTTCCTTACCATTGCTATGTAGGAATATATCACTGAAACATCATTCATTTTGCAATACTCATTGTAGAAATTTAGCTTCTTTTAAGATTGAGGCTACTGAATAAAACTACTATGAATATCTTCACACATTTTTTTGGTGGGCATTTGCAAGCATTTCTGTTGGACACATTCCCAGGAATGAAATTGCTGTGTCATAGAAAATATATATGCTAAGCTTTAATAGACATGGCCAGTTTTCCTTTCTTTTCTTATTCTTTTTGTTGTTGTTGTTGAGACAGAGTCTCAGTCACCCAGGCTGGAATGCAGTGTCATGATCTTGGCTCACTGCAATTCCCACCTCCCAGGGTCTAAGCTATTCTCCTACCTCAGCCTCCCAAGTAGCTGGGACTACAGGTGTGCACCACCACACCTGGCTAATTTTGTATTTTTAGTAGAGATGGGGTTTCACCATGTTGGCCAGGCTGGTCTCAAACTCCTGACCTTAGGCCATCCGTCCACTTCAGCCTCCCAAAGTGCTGGGATCACAGGCATGAGCCATTAAACCCGGACATGATCAGTTTTCTACAGGGCTTATACTAATTCATTTTCTCAGTGGTAATGTGCAAAGGTTCCTGTTGGTCTACACCCCTACCTATATAAAAAAAAGTTGTGAGTCCTTTTAATAATGCCTTTCTACTGAATGCATATTGCTATTTCTCACTCAGAATTTTACGTACACATCTCTAATGACAAATGGTACTGAACTCCTTCATACATGCTAATTGGACATTTGGATATATTTTATGAAATGGCTGATGAAGTCTTTTGCAAATTTAAAAAATTGTGTTTTTCTTGTTTTTTGTTTTTGTTTTTTGTTTGTTTGTTTTTGTCTGTGGTCTTTTCCATTTTTTAATCTTGTCTTTTGGTAAATAAGAATTTAGAAGTTCTTAATATTTTTCTTCATCAGGACTGTACTGGTTATTGTAGGTTCTTGGTATTTCTGTATAAAGTTTAGAATCAACTTGTTAATGTTGATATGGCTTGGCTCTGGGTCCCCACCCAAATCTCATCTTGAGTTGTAATCTCTATATGTCAGGGTAGGGACCTGGTAGGAGGAGATTGGCTCATGGGGGTGGATTTCCCCCATGCTGCTCTCATGATAATGTGGGAGCTTTGATGAGATCGGATAGTTTAAAATTGTGGCACTTTTCCCCTTACTCTCTCTCTCCCACCACCATGTAAGACATCCCTTGCTTCCCCTTTGCCTTCCACCATCATTGTAAATTTTCTGAGGCCTTCCCAGCCATGTGGAACTGTTAGTCAATTAAAGCTCTTTTCTTTATCAATTACCCAAACTCATTATTTTGGTCTCTAAGGTTTAATGACTGCCCTGTTGGATTTTGGACTCAAGCTCATTATTTTGGTCTTTAAGATTTAATGACTGCCCTCTTGGGTTTCAACTTACATAGTGCCTGTAGCCCCTTTCTTTTGGATGATTTCTCCCTTTTGAAATGGGAGTATTTACTATAACCTCATTGTTTTTGGAAGTAACTAACTTTTTTTGAGTTTACAGGCTCATAGGTGGAAGAAACTAGCCATGTCTCAGATGAGATTTTGGACTGTGGACTTTTGAGTTAATGCCAGAATGAGTTAAGATTTTGGGGGGCTGCTGAGAAGAGATGATTGTATTTTGCAATGTGAAGGCCATGAGATTTGGGAATGGCCTGGTTTAGAATGCTATTGTTTGGATTAATATCCCTGCCCAAATCTCATGTCGAATTGTGATCCCCAGTATTGGAAATGGGGCCTGGTGGGGGGTGATTAGCTCATGGGGGCAGTTTCTCATAGTTTAACACCATCCCCCTTGGTGCTGTCCTGACAGTGAGGGAGTTATCATGAGATCTGGTTGTTTAAAAGTGTATAGCACCTCCCCTTTCTCTCACTTCCTCCTGCTTCACCATGATTCATTGCTCCCCTTCATCTTCCTCCACTGTAAGTTCCTGAGGCCTTCCTTGGAGACCAGCAGATGGCCTGCGTCATTCTTCCTGTACAGCCAGAGGAACCACAAGCCAATCAAATCTCTTTCCTTTATAAATTACTCAGTCTCAGGTATTTCTTTATAGAAATGAAAGAATGAACTAATACAGCTAACTTAAAAAAAAAGTATAGAAAAGATTTTAGTTTTTATCTTATTATTTGAAAAGAGAAGCTGTTTAGAATTCACCAGTGAAATCGTCTGGTTTTAAATTTGCATTTTTGTCCAAATGGATTTATGGATTCCACTTCTGTATGACATATAGAAATATTCAGATTCTATTTCTTCTTGGATCCATTTTTATACATTTAATTTAATTGGATAATATGTATTTGAGGGTAGAATAAATTGGCCTTAGCTTTGTTTTGTAGTTTTTTTTTGCTACAAAATATTTTAGTCATGAAGTCCTTGCCCATGCCTATGTCCTGAATGGTATTGCCTAGGCTTTCTTCTTGAGTTATGCCTCATGTTTAAATCTTTAATCCATCTAGAGTTAATTTTTGTATAAGATGTGAGGAAGGGATCCAGTTTCAGCTTTCTCCATATGGCCAGCCAGTTTTCCCAACACCATTTATTAAATAGGGAATCCTTTCCTCATTGCTTGTTTTTGTCAGGTTTGTGAAAGATCAAATGGTTGCAGTTGTGTGGCACTCCTTCTGAGGCCTCTATTCTGTTCCATTGGTCTATATCCCTGTTTTAGTACCAGTACCATGCTGTTTTGATTATAGTAGCCTTGTAATATACTTTGAAGTCAGGTAGCGTGATGCCTCCAGCTTCATTTTTAGTTTTTATTTTTATTTTATTATTATTATTATTATTATTTTGCTCAGAATTGTCTTGGCTATGTGGGCTTTTTTTTTGTTTCATATGAAGTTTAAGATGGTTTTTTCCAATTTGGTGAAGAAAGTTATTGGTAGCTTGATGGGGATAGCATTAAATCTATAAATTACTTTGGGTACTGTGGCCATTTTCTCTATATTGATTCTTCCTAACCATGAGCATGGAATGCTTTTCCATCTGTTTGTGTCCCCTCCTATTTCCTTGAGCAATGGTTTGTAGTTCTCCTTGAAGAGGTCCTTCACATCCCTTGTAAGTTGTAGCCCTAGATATTTTATTCTCTTTGTAGCAATTGTGAATGGGAGTTTACTAATGATTTGGCAAAATAAAAAATAGTAATAATAACCATTACACGAACTATGATATTTCCATCTCCCAGATTAAACTGTTTTTAATATTTTGATATAATTCCTTCATATGGTTGTCCTCCAATGCTACAAAATAATCTATGTGCAAGCTAAAACTTTTTCTTATTATATTGCTTTGCAATTATCAAGATAATTTCCAAGAAATAGTGACTGAAAAAAATAAGCACAAGTTTTTCATCACAGAAGCATCTTTAACCTTTAGGTGTAGAATTCCTGTTCACCTGGAGAACAAAATATAGATACTGATAATGCTAAAGATGAAGGGGAGGAAGAAGACAAAGGAGGAGAGGGTAAAGAAAAGAAGATAAAGGAGAGGAAAGGGATAGAAAGGGAGGAAGAAGTACTAAGGGACAGGAAGAATGAGGAGGAAGAGATAATCATGATATAAAATATATTGGTAAATTTTTTATCTATAAGAAGAAAATATTACCATGGTTGATTATATTAATGCATCACAGCACATTTTTTGTAATAAAAAGTTTGAGACTCAAAACACATTTACCACATCAGAAAAAGTTAATGGTTAGCTATCAGATATTGAAAAGCAAACTTTCTAAGACTGTATTGGCTCTCCATCCAATAAAGAAGTGAATATCTGGAGAACATCACCAATCAAATGCCAATATCTAGTTTGTCAAGTTTTCTTCACACTATTGTTGAAAGGCAGGTGATCCGACAGCTATTTTATTATCAAGACAGGATAAATGAAGCAGGCAGGTTATGGAATAAAGTTTCTTGGAAGAATTGAGAATCTCACAGAAGACTTTATTTCAAGTATTTATTCAGTAGAAGCCAGAAGACCAGTATACCCTATAGCATGATGGGCGGCAGTAGCTGTATCTGTAGCCTCCATAGCCAGAGCCATAGCCCAGTTTGCGGAAGCTGCCACACCCACAGCCATTGCCATAGCCCAGGCCACCGAATCCTCCACACGCATAGCCCAGGCCTCCGTAGTAGCTGCCATAGTAGCTCATGTTGTCAGAAGTGGTGTGTGTGGTTGGCTGTTGTAGGTCAGCTTTGTGAGTATGACTGCACAGGGACATTTATATATACTCTGATGGGTGTGGAAAGCCCATGCCTCTAAATATCACCCTCAGAATGTATTACTTGAAAACTACGCCAACTATCTTGTTTTGTAACACACAACACACTCTCTTGCTTGTTTATGAAGCTATTTAGAAATTATACAACATGTTTTATTTTCTGCTTTATTTAGATTTCTAAGTGTTTTGCCTCTAATAAAATGTAGTTGTGTTTATATTCACTGTACATGTATGAGTTTCTGTGTTTCAAATTCCATAAACAAATCTCTATAGCTTCAAGCATTCTTCAAATTGCATCACCTGCAGTTACATTTACCCTCTGATTGCACCCTTTCCTTGACATTCTATGTCTTCTGAGACTTTTCTAACCAAGGGTGTTATTTTTATTCTGCCAAGAATTCACATAAATTGAACCATTATTGTTCTCCAAAATAATAATCATCTATGATATATGTCTTAATACAATGTGTTTTTAAAGTCAGCTGAGAACCACATTTTATAGTGCATGATATTTAATTTTTAAAAGAGCTACACATTAATGTCAAAGGAATTTCTCAAATATTATGCTTCTTGTAGAGCCAGCCTGCTTAGTAGACACCATTAAAGATTGCATAAAGTCTCTGCCAATCCCTTATAAATAGTTCCCTCTCCACAAATGTATTCTTAGTCCAGATTCTAAATTCCATGCTCTCACAGGATCATATAGTTACAGTATTAAAGAGACTTGAGACATCATTTATTTCAACATTCTTCTTGTTACCAATGAGAAAAGGGATTCAGAGAGACAAGCAAAATTATGCGACAATGAACTTTAGTGGCAGAGTACGACTAAAAACCTAAGAGCTTTGATTCTTGGCCTTAGTTCAGCAGATGAATTGGAAATCAAAGATTGCAGATTAGGGTATATCTTCTTTCACAATGTCCAGCCTTATATCTTTGTTTCATGTCATCGATATAAATAAAAGCAAATGACATGAAACCAGTTAGCATATATGCTCAGCTATTTCTCCTTTTTAAAAAATCAAAATAATTGAATCACAAATAATAGATGATTTTTGAACTTTGTTTATATTGATTAAACTTGTTTCCTTTACCAGTTTATTAAAAGTGCTATATAACTAGATACTTTCATATTTCCATACTGATGGACCTTTGTAACCTACAAATTGAAGGGAATTATTAACAGTAAATAATTTCTCTATTTGAATCTGCTTTAGTTAGGAAAATATGGGTTCAATATAATTTAATTTTTTTTTAAAAAAGACTATTATCTTTACCACTTGTCACAATCCAGATAAAGCCAGATATATTTGCCTTATAGGAAAAGTATTATTATCAGTAATAGCAGATCCCAGAAGCTCCAACCTAGAAATTATTTTCTATGGTCCTCTGCTTTATTTGATTCCTAAAAGTGAAGCTAACACGTATTGAGTTTTGCCTGTCCATGAAGCATCAAGTCATCTGCCTCTTCTTATTCTGAGCCCACATGGACTCTCACTTGGCACTGAAAGGACTAGAATGTCCCACAGTCACCCTGTGACTCATGCTAGTTTTTGTAGAAAGAAAATGCTTTATCGTCTTTTATCTTTCTGAGATTTGTTTTTTCAGACACAGTTTCGCTCTTATTGCCCAGGCTGGAGTGCAATGGTGCAACCTCCACTCACCACAACCTCTACCTCCTGAGTTCAAGAGATTCTCCTGCTTCAGCCTCCTGAGTAGCTGGGATTACAGGCATGTGCCACCACGCCCAGCTAATTTTGAGGTAGAGACAGGGTTTATCCATGTTGGTCAGGCTGGTCTTGAACTCCCAACCTCATGTGATCTGCCCTCCTCAGCCTCCCAAAGTGCTGGAAACACAGGTGTGAGCCACCGCACCTGGCCAGTACATTCACATTTTAAGATTTTGCCAAATTTCAATATTAGAAACTTCTCTTATTCTTAAAAAAAATGCTTTTCTTTTTCTTTAATGAGCATATATTTTACAAAATATATTCACATAAAAGTCATCATTATTCTGTGGTTGTGAAATTACTGTGGAACAATCAAACCATCAAACAGAAATGTCATGAGGTAAGGGAAAAGTCCCAATTCCTTCATCATGTCTTTTAACTCAATAGAATGTGGACATCAGCCACTTTGATGAGATCATTGTACATAAGCTTTTCTTTCCTCATTATTGTAACCCCAATAATTGCAAAATAAGTACAAAAAAAAATCTAGTACCATCTAAAAGCTAGCACAGAGTGTTTTCACTGGCAATTCAGAAAAAACAAATTTTTGGGGGTAATTCTCCCTGGAGAATACACATGTAAATGATACATTAATTGGCAAAAAGCCAAATAAAATAATGATAGATTTTATCTACACAATTTGTGTTTTATTTTAAAAATACAAAGATAACAGATAATACTTAACTGAGATAGCAGATAATACTTACTGAGAGATTCATATAAGACAGTCAGTGTCTGAAGTTCTTTTATACATACTGAACTCAAGCTCACAAAAATCTTTTGTCATACTATTATTTTCCAGCTTAATAACTTGCACAGTCTCACACAACTAGCTGATGGCTAAACTGAGATTCAAAGCTAGTTTTCTGGCTCAAGGGTCTGTGCTTTTTACATAGTTTGCAATACTGTCTGCACTATCAGGTAAGATTAAAGAAGTTTGGTCTTCAGAAGGAACATGACGTCAGAAAATAGCATTTAACTTTTAAACAAGAAACACTTAAATTATTTTTTAATGAAATAAATGTTTTAGTGATTTCTTAAAAATTCTTATACACCAATAACAGAAAAACAGAGAGCCAAATTATGACTGAACCACATTCACAATTGCTACAAAGAGAATAAAATATCTAGGAATACAACTAATAAGAGATGCGAAGGACCTCTTCAAGGAGAACTACAAACCACTGCTCAAGGAAATAAGAGAGGACACAAACAGATGGAAAAACATTCCATGCTCATGGTTAGAAAGAATCAAAGAATCAATGTTATGAAAATGACCATACTGCCCAAAGTAATTTATAGATTTCAATGCTATCCCCATCAAGCTACCATTAACTTTCTTCACAGAATTGGAAAAAAACACCTTAAACTTCACATGGAACCAAAAAAGAGCTGGCATAGCAAAGATAATCCTAAGCAAAACAAAAACAAAGCTGGAGGCATCACATTACCTGACTTCAAACCATACTACAAGGCTATAGTAATCACAACAGCATGGTACTGGTACCAAAAGAGAGATATAAACAAATGAAACAGAACAGAGGCCTCAGAAAGAACTCCACACATCTACAACCATCTGATCTTTGACAAACCTGACAAAAACAAGCAATGGGGAAAGGATTCCCTATTTAATAAATGGTGTTGGGAAAACTGGCTAGCAATATGCAGAAAGCTGAAACTGGATCCCTTCCTTACACCTTATACAAAAATTAACTCCAGATGGATTAAAGATTTTAAAATAAGATCTAAAACCATAAAAACCCTAGAAGACAACCTAGGCAATACCATTCAGGACATAGGCATTGGCAAGGACTTCATTACTAAAGCACCAAAAGCAATGGAAACAAAAGCCAAAATAGACAAATGGGATCTAACTAAATTCAAGAGCTTCTGCACAGCAAAGGAAACTATCACTAGAGTGAACCAGCAACCAACAGAATGGGAAAAAAAGTTTTGCAGTCTAACCATCTGTCAAAGGGCTAATAACCAGAATCTACAAAGAACTTAAACAATTTGCAAGAAAAAACAAACAAACCCATCAAAAAATGGGTAAAGGATATGAACAGACACTTCTTAAAAGAAGACATTTATGCAGCCAACGAACATATGAAAAAAAAAGCTCATCATCACTGGTCATTAGAGAAATGCAAATCAAAACCACATTGAGATACTACCTCACACCAGTTAGAATGGTGATCATTAAAAAATCATTAGACAACAGATGCTGGAGAGGATGTGGAGAAATACAAACACTTTTACACTGTTGGTGGGAGTGTAAAGTAGTTCAACCATTGTGGAAGACAGTGAGGCAATTCCTCAAGGATCTAGAAATAGAAATACCATTTGATCCAGTGATCCCACTTCTGGGTATATACCCAAAGGATTATAAACCATTTTCTTATAAAGACACATGCACACATATGTTTGTTGTGGCACTGTTCACAATAGCAAAGACTTAGAACCAACCCAAATGTCCATCAATGACAGACTGGATAAAGAAAATGTGGCATATATGCACCATGGAATACTATGCAGCCATAAAAATGATGAGTTCATGTCCTTTGCAGGGACATGGATGAAGCTGGAAACTATCATTCACAGCAAACTAACACAAGAACAGAAGACCAAACACCACATGTTCTCACTCATAGGTGGGTGCTGAACAATGAGAACACAGGGACCCAGGGATGGGAACATCACACACCGGAGCCTGTCAGGGAGTGGGTAGCTAGGGGAGGGATAACAGAGGGTGGAGGGCTAGAGGAGGGATAGCATTAGGAGAAATACCTAATGTAGATGACAGGGTGATGGATGCAGCAAACCACCAAGGCATGTGTATACCTATGTAACAAACCTGCACATTGTACACATGAACCCCAGAACTTAAAGTACAATAATTTAAAAAATTTAAAAAAGTAAATCTACATTGGTAGCCTTTATATAATACAAAATGCTATTCATAATTTAACCTTTCTTGAATCTTTGAGAACTGTATCATGAGTGTTGATGAATATAAAATTCTCATTTAGAAATCTCTTTGGAAGATTTTTAGCCTGCTGCAGGCAGACTGCACATCTTTTTAGTGGTTAATTAATTAATTCATTCATTAAATAAATACATTTATAAAATGATTTTTCTATGTAAGGCACTGATATATTCAGTGTAGTAAAGAAAAGGTAGTCCATAAATTTTGTGAAGGATACGTTCTGGTATACAAGATGAATTGTGTATGAAAAAGTTTGGAGCTCTATTTGAAGGTCTGAGCATTTGCCTTACTGGTGGTATAGTTTATAAAATAATCATGAGATACCGACTTGTGGGAAGAGCCTGTCTTTCTTCAGCTCAATATCTATAGGGCACTGTATTTCCACCTCTCTTTTTGCTAAAGACCATATTGCTTTTACATTGTCATTTCTCAATACTTTAAAATGATTTGATTGTTTCCTTTCATAAGAAGCTTCTCTTGCTGATTCATCCTTCTGCTCTTGAAAACTGTTTTCTCTTTTATCTACATTCTCTATTTTAATAGTTTTCATTCATTTTCCTTCTTTATTAATCTTTCCCCTCAAAATATCAGCGAGGTTTAGCTTTGCCAGTATGTTCAATCAAAAAGCACATTTTCTTTTCAGGTTTGTGTTGTGTCTAATCACATTGTAATTTTTTCTTTTAGAGACATTGACTTGTTGCCTAATATGGTCCAGATACTGAGATATACCTTGAACATCCACTGTGAATGAAAACCTCTAATGCTTCCTGCTTCAGAGAATATCAATAGCATAACTTTCCAAATGTCATCTCTTTGGTTATTGTTTTTTCTTCATACAATCCACAGTATTGTTCTGTCCTTCCATATCAATGACTAAAGTTAACATTAGAGGGAATTATATATCTTAGTAGTTGTTAAAAAATTATTTCATAAACACCATGAATACAACCACTGTGAATGTATTTATATACATCTTACACTCAAAATATTAAAAGTCATATTAGTGAGCAAAAGTGTAGCAGTATATTAGCAAAATAATAATACTGGATGTATTCTACACAGCTAAAAAAGAAAAACAAAACTCATAAAACTCTGAGGATTAAAAATGACACAAATTTATTGCCTCCAATCTCTTAGTATTGTCCATAAACCCATTTTGGTTCCCCAAGTTAGTTTTTTTGCCCCATTTTCCACAGTAATGTTTCATGTTTGCCTATCTTCTAAATCACTCTCTTATTCTCCCATTGTCTCACTCTGTCCCAATTCAACTTTGCTTCACAGAACAAGCAGTAAACATCAGGCAGAAATACTAGAAATCCCTGCCTTATCTCTCTCCTCTGCATATGTGTTTGCTCTGAAACTTATTTCAAATTCAATATGTGAAAAATATTTTTTAAAAAACCAGCAGTAGCAGCAGTACTGATTATCTTACCCACCATCACCTAACCTTTTTCTTCTTCCCTAAAATTCCATCTGGCAAAGAGCTTCAAAAAATTGCCAGTTACCCAAACCAGGAACCCAGGTTCACTCCCAAGTAAAAAATTTGTCTGCTTCCCACAAATTCAAGTCAATTTTCATGCATTCATTAAAAAAATAATAGAGAACATATACCTACCTGTCTTGGAGATGAAGTAGTACAAAGAAAAACAACTCTCCTGTCCCCGCAAGACTACTATTTTAGTGGAAAAGACAGACTATAAACAACTAGAGACCTAATTTATCCACTCAACAAATCAGCTACTCACTACATGGATAATGTGCTTACATCTTTTCCAGGCACAGGGAAGCATATTTCAAAGTAGTGAATGTGACAAACAAAATGCCTGTCTTCCTGAAGTTTGCATTCTAATGGGAGCGAGGGGCAGATAATCAATTTATCAAAAAATAAGTTACATAGTAATAACTGCTAAGGATAAAATATAAACCACAAGTGGGATATATGCAATGACAAGGGGACCTATTGAAATTGTAGATACATGAGGAGGAATGGCCTTTTTTAAAATGTGACTTCTAGGTAAAGATGTGATGGGTGAGGGCATGAGCCATGTAGCTATCTGGAGAAAAAGCATATCAGGCAGAGGGAACAAAAATCGTAAATATCTTAAAGTAGGGCATACTCAATTCCATTGAGGGGCATTTATAAAATTCACCTAAAAGAAATCACAGATTACACAAGCTAATGGAAAACATTCCATGCTCATGGACAGGAAGAATCAATATTGTTAAAATGGACATACCGCCCAAAGAAATTTAAAGATTCATTACTATTCCTATCAAAGCACCAATATTATTTTTCACAGAGTTAGTAAAATCTATTTTTAAATTCTTATCAAATTTTAAAAAAGAGCTTGAATAGTCAAAGCAATCCTAAGCAAAAGGAACCAAGCTGGTGGCATCACACTACCTGACTTCAAACTATGCTAAAAGGTTACAGTAGCCAAAACATCATGGTACTGGTGCAAAAATAGACACATTGATGAATGGAAAAGAAGAGATAACCCAGAAGTAATTTTGTACACCTACAACCATTTGATCATTGACAATAATAAGCAATGAGAAAAGGATGCCCTATTCAATAAATGGTGCTGGGATCACTGGCTTGCCATAGCCAAGAGGTTGAAACTGGACCCCTTCATAAAAATCAACTCAAGATGAATTACAGACTTGAATGTAAGACCTCAAACTGTAGAAAACCCTAGAAAAGAACCTAGGACATACCATTCTGTACATAGCCTTGGCAAAGATTTCAGATAAACTGTCTAAAAGCAAACGCAACAATTAATAGCCTACCAACCAAAAAAAATAGCAATTAATAGCCTACCAACCAAAAAAAGTCCAGGTCCAGATGAGTTCACAGTCTAATTCTACCAGAGGTACAAAAAGGAGCTGGTACCATTCCTTCTGAAATTATTTCAAACAATACAAAAAGAGGGAATCCTCCCTAACCAGGTTTTGGTATCACGATGATGAGACCAACATCATCGTGATACCAAAACCTGGCAGAGACACAACTAAAAAAGAAAACTTCAGGCCAATATCCATGATGAACATTGTTGCAAACATCTTAAACAAAATGCTGCCAAACTGATTGCAATAGCACATCAGAAACCTTATCCATCACAATCAAGTAGGCTTCATCCCTGGTATGCAAGGCTGGTTCAACATATGCAAATCTATAAATGTACTCCATCACATAAACAGAACCAAAGACAAAAACCGCATGATTATCTCAATAGCTGCAGAGAAGGCTTTGACAAAATTCAACAGCTCTTTATGCTAAAAATCCTCAATAAACTAGGTATCAATGGAAGGTATCTCAAAATAATAAAAGCTATCTATGACAAACCCAAAGCCAATATCATATTGAACGGGCAAAAACTAGAAGCATTCCCTTTGAAATCTGGCACTAGACAAGGATGCCCTCTTTCACCACTCCTATTCAATATAGTATTGGAAGTTCCAGCCAGAGCAATCAGGCAAGAAAAATAAACAAAGGGTATTCAATTAGGAAAAGAGGAAGTTAAATTTTCTCTATTTGCAGACGACATGATTGTATATTTAGAAGATCCCGTCGTCTCAGCCCAAAATCTCCTGAAACTGATAAGCAACTTCACCAAAGTTTCAGGATACAAAATCAATGTGCAGAAATTACAGGCATTCCTATACACCAATAACAGACAAACAGAGAGTCAAATCATCAGCAAACTTCCATTTACAATTGCTACAAAGAGAATAAAATACCTAGGAATACAACTAACAAAGGATGTAAAAGACCTCTTCAAGGACAACTACAAGCCACTGCTCAAGGAAATAAGAGAGGACACAAACAGATGGAAAAACATCCCATGTTCATGGTTAGAAAAGAATCAATATTGTGAAAATGGCCATACTGCCCAAAGTAATTTACAGATTCAAAGCTATCCCCATCAAGCTACCACGGACCTTCTTCGCAGAACTGGAAAAAAACACTTTAAACTTTATATGGAATCAAAAGAGAGCCCGCATAGCCAAGAAAATCCTAAGCAAAAAGAACAAAGTGGTAGGGGGGAGGCTGGGAAGGGAAAACAATGGGAGAAATGCCTGATGTAGCCGACGGTAGGGCAGAGACTGCAAACCACCATGGCATGTGTGTACCTATGCAACAACGCTGCGGGATGTGCACATGTAACCCAGAGCTTAAAGTACAATTTAAAAAAAAAGATAATAAATTTGTGGTAATGTGTTATACAGCTACGGAAAACTAATATAATCTCTTAACATTTGAATCTTAAATATTTTTAGTCTTCAAATTTCTAAAATTAAATCACTAGTAATATTTGCAAATGTCATCATATAAGTTTTGCCATGCATTTACAATTAAGAAGGGGTTCGAGAATAATTGAGAAAATAATCTCAGTGCTAATATGAGAAGTTGACCATGTAGGGATTGCTTTATGACCCTTTAGCATGAATAGAAGATTTATGCTATTTTAATGCCATATTCCACTTGTCAACTTTCAAGAGAGCATTTTGTTCTGTTTTTTAAAGAAAACTTATTTTCCTATACAGATAAGCAAACGAAAGTTAAACAATTTAGCTTCCTGTTGTGAATACGTCAATTACTGTGATGTTAGATAAATCATTATGTTGAACCTCATTTTGAAAACAAGGATAAAAGTGACCTTGTATAATTCTAAAAGCTTTTTCTGCATCTATTGAGATGATCATGTGGTTTTTATTTTTAATTCTGTTTATGTGGTGAATCACCTTTATTGATTTGCACATGTTGAACCAACTTCGCATCCTAGGAATAAAGCCTACTTGATCTTTTTTGTCTTTTAAATAAGATTTATGTCACTGATATTAAAACCCTACACAAATATTAAAGAAATATTTTTTAAATTAACTATTAAAGAAAAAATATATAGGTAAGTACTTGAAATGGTAAACTAAAATTTGTTATTTACTAAATAAAAATATAGTTAAGTAATGTTTTACTCAAGAAGAATTCAATGGAAGCTTTCAATGTATATTTCTCATTAAAGCCTATGACCAGCAACATAATGTCTTTTTGATATAATTGTCTCTGTAATGTCACTCTTTTCTGGATTTCTAAAGGTTACAAAGCAGGAGACTGATTCCTCTAAGTTCTCTCTCTTTGATTTCATATAATCACATCCAGCAATTCTTAGATAATGGCCATGATTACTTTTGATGATGGCTATCACCTATAATAGGATGGAAGAACTTCCAGGGCAGTGTAATCCCACCTCCACTGTGATGATATGAGGCTGGTAAAGAGTAGCTGCAGTTCCATCAATGTACTTTCCATATAGTGTGAAAAGAACTTCTGGGCATTATTTCTACCCCTGTGTTTACATGGGGTTATAGGTATAGCAACATCATCAGGAAGTTTTCAGAAAGCACACAGAAACAGACTTCAAACATAGACGTGCATAAATTCCCATACAGTGTTTACACATACAGAAACCCTATTTATGAGTAGAAAAGACAACTATCACACACTTAAAATGCCAAAGTAAATTTATTGAATTTTTACATTTCCCACATGACCGATTTGGAATGGAAGTTGTGCCAAGAAATGTCTCCAAAAGGAAAATCATTATCCAAACTATAAATCCCCAAAAAATTAAAATTGCAAGTCTGATGATTTTTATCGTGTCATCCCTGATGGGATAAAATCTGAAGATCCATCACAATCACCTCAGATTAGCTAATCATTATTTAATCTGATAGAGGCACTGATGGAATGAAGTGTTCAGAAGGCAGAATCTGCAAGAGGAAAATTAGTAGAGTCCTCAGTCTCATGCCAGGTTCTCAGTATAAGCCAGATGACCAATCTCTGCCATAGCAGCATGGGCGGTAGCAGCCATATCCATAACCTCCATAGCCTCCATAGTGGGAGCCATAGCCACAGCCCTGACCTTGGAAGCAGCCATAGCCACAGCCCAGTCCTCCCAGGCCATAGCCCAGACTACCATAGTAGTTGCCATAGTAATAGCTCATGATGTCAAGGGTTGAGGACTTATTTCAAAGCAAAGGGTTTGCTTCCAGAATATGAACATTCCTGCTTTCACAGGGCCTTTCATACACCCTTTGCAGTGGGTGTGGTAAACCACAAGCAATTCTGACCCTGCATTTTATCAACTAATATGCATGAAAACCATCTAATTAACATTTTCATTTGGAGTAGAAGCCCTTACGCCCATTAATTTTAAAATTCCTTTATTACTGCCTCTAAATATTTTAAGCTATATAAAATGTCTTTAAAACATTATTTTTAAAAACAATTTACTGCCATACTTAATTTCTATAACCAAGCTTCATGAGTTTGCATAGCATGGAAGGATGCCTTAAGATAATCACATTATTTCTTCGAAGACTTAAAGCGCAGTTGAAGAGAGATTCCAGGTTGGAATGAGCAGGATTTAGAAGTCTTATTCTAAATAAACATTGATGATAAACTTATCACTAACATTTTCTTAATTTCTGTTTCTCTCTCCAATGTGCAGATGAATACCACTTTTTGTTTTGCCTTAGTTTTCTGGCAGAATTGATTTTTCTATGTGACTACAAGTGATATTTTTAGGTAAATTCACAGCATCATTATTCTTATTAGTTCGTATGTTTTTATATGGTTGTGTGATGGTCAGTTTTAAGCGCTTTAGCATTTCTTAAACATGTGATACCTAAAATATGTTTGTCAGTGAAAAATAAGTATGTATAAATTTTTTTTGTGTTTGACATCTTCCATGTATTACATTTAGTATAACAGATGTATATTCCAGAGGTATGTAGTAAAATGTATATATCAAGATGTTTGTTTAGTATAATATCTAAAATATACCTATACTTGTGTTAATTATTCACTCCTGTATTCTCTTGAGTAATTTCCTAAATAGTTGCTAGTACTATTGAAGTTTCAAAAAAGACATTAAGAAGTATTTATCTGATATTGCATAGATTGTGTGAAATATTGATAAAACAATGAGAAGAGTCGATGCTATTTTAAGTTCTTGACTAGCGATAATGAGTAAAAGTTAGAAACAATGCCATATTGTTATAAGAAAATGCCTGACAAAATGGTCAAAAACTGCTTCACAATTTCACATTTTGGGTTTTTTTTGCCATATACAATATCCAATAACAGATTTTTTGGTAATAAAATATGTTTCCATCCTTATCTAATCATTGCTGATGATTCAGGGTATGGTAGGGAAGCTCTGTTTACACAAGAATCAGAGTCTTTATAAAATAGAATTACTAAAGCCAAACAACACATTAATTTTCTATAGATGAAGATTTTAAAAATATCTAATATCAAATCTCTAGATCATTTTCTTAACAAAATTCCAATTGTGATAATAATTGAAAAGGATAAAGACATATCTTTTTATTACTAAATAACTCTATAAACATTTTTCTATGGCAAAGTTTTAATGCTTTAGCGTTTGCTTTAATATTTATTATTTCGTCTTTCTATGGACTTTATAATTGGCTGTTTGGCCTCATCCTAACTTTCAGGCTCCACAAGCGCATATCTCCAGTTTTACTCTTTCAATTATTACTGTTACCTAATTAGCATATTTAAAGACCTGCCCCTGTTTTACTTTATATGTTGAGATCCAAACCTAGATTTTTCACTTGTGGTGTTCTTATTTTCTTTATTTTATAAGTATTTTGCTGTCTTATGCTTCTTTTCTTCTACTCATTACATACTCAAAATACATATTTCAATATAATTTTTATTAAACGTTCCTCTAGTTTTATATCATCATGGGTTGGCAATGCAATATTTCAGTAAATTATTGAAATGTTTCTGGAATGTAGACTATGTTTGCTGTTTTTCTAAATATTGTGCAAACTGTTGAAAAGACCTATCATTAAGAATATTTCTGTTTTTCTACAGTATCAGTTGTAATTTTTATTTGATCTCTGTTTATTATTTTTATATAGCATTTTCTGAAATTTATAGAATGTGATAAATTATTTAATATCCACACTATTCCTCTTAAATTTGTTTATTTTTAATATTTGCCTTTCAATTATGCCAATCTCTATTTTTTGAGTCTCAGTTAATAACAGCTGTTGTAACCTTTTTACCAGTAGCGCTCATCAATGTATAATTAAAATTTGAACAAGGTAATACTTTTAATTTATACTTTATTTTCTAAGACTTTTGTTGCACCTGTTTTCAGCCTGTTTTGCTTTTTATATCTTTAGCCAATTTTTTTTCTTGTTTTAACATTTTTTGGGTTTAAAGTAGATAACCACAACTGATTCTTGGTGGCAGCAGTACAAATGGATGAGAAAATGTATTATTTGCTAGAGCTCTTACTAATTCGATACATACTACATTTGGAACAATAAAGTAATGATGCCTTAGGCAATGTCACAGAGTTCTGAAGTTTGTGTATTATTCAGTGAGTCAAATCATTGAAAATTATGAATATTGTCAGAAAAATATATAACCACACAGTATTTTAAATATAATGTCGAGATATGTATGAACACCAAAAATCCAAGGCACATAAAGTTAAATGATGAACATATTTAAAGGGCTGGCCATGTTTTGCTTTATATATTGAAATCTAAGCCTAAAATCTAATTTAGATGACTTCATAGACCAGGAAACCTGATGCCTACTGTGGGACACTGAAATTACTAGGATTGCGAAATTGAAGGGTTTCTTAAATTAAGTATCAAAAAGTAGTAATCTTATTATTTCTAATTTTTCTTTACCCATAGATAAAAGTATGACAATTATTCCCATATATAGTTTAAGAGTCGACTCTTTGAGGTATATTACTTCCAGAAAGAGCTATGTCGATTAGCCATTTGAAAATCTAAGTCATTATTAGAAAGAAAATTGCTTTTATTGTTTAATGAGGTTAGGACTGGAGCCTTACACTAGTAACAGCTCTAATTGGTAAGGAAAGTCTTGACTAGTTTCCTAGGCATACAGTGCAAACAGTTATTTTAACAGAGTCAAAATATTTGCTGATAAGAGGCCATCAAGGCTTTAGTGAGGTTTTTGACATGTTGGAGTTACATTGAGGGACTCAAGTGTTTTTCAGGGCAAAGGTCACCTTAATAAGGCTTCAAATACTTCTGATGACCTTGGGATAAGTAAGTAAGTTGTATTCTCCTGATGTCATTAAACATTCAGTTTACATAACTCACCATGTTCTGATTCTTTACCCAGTGCACAACTTTCTGATTTCTGACACTCACCACTCCTTATAGGAAAAGGGTAAGTTAATTATATTGAGTTTAAGCCTTTTGGCCATTCTGACAGTGATTTCTCAGGGTAAATTAATAAATTGGCCTCTGATTATGATTTCATTTCTCATATAAAATAGAGATGACATGCTGATAAAATAGGCTTTGAGTATTTCCATTTCCCCATGATAGTAATTTGTCTCTGTAAATTAATAAAATGATCTGATTATAATTTGGATTTCCATGTAGGTTAACTATAAAGATAATTCAAAAATCAAGCAAACACAAATGTTATAGTTCCTGTAACAATGATTTCATGTTGTATATTAATGAATAGGCATTATGTTTTATGATGAGCCACTTTAACTTGTTAATGGCAGTCAACCCCTGAGAGATGGAGTTATTCTCAGTGTACTGATTGAAACCATCTAACCAAGCCTACAAGCTAAAGAGCTAGTCCTTGGATAGGGATACCTTTTTCAGAGTAATTAATGTTTTCCTAGAGATCTGACTTTCTCTTCTCTGGAGATTCTATAAACTTCTCTCTGTTCCCCATGTTATAAGAAGAATTAATTATGCAATGGAATTATTCCTGCCAACAGATACCTGGGGCTAAATTCTGTATCAGTTGTAGTCCAGAAAATATCTTTATCCAGCTCATTTCTTTAACAAATCTATTGTACAATGTTCTGGGCTATCCAAGATACATAACCATGAAGATAGATGTGATCTGCTATGGCAATGCCTTGTACATGCTTCAGTGATGTGTCCCATTACCTGAGCTTCTATGACAACCACAGACTGCTTCTGCTCTTGTTATTACTAGTTTTTCTTTAACATGTTGATACAGGAGGGGGGCAGGGAAGTACTGGGTAGAGAAGGGTGGGGTCCCTGGCAAGGGCTGTGGTCCTGTACCCACAGACCTAAGTGAGAATGGGCACTCTTGTTTTTGCGCCTGGATGTTGCATTTTTCAAAACCACTCTGGCCCATCATGACCCCCATCCTGTGCCCATGTAAACCTGAGACCTTAGTGGACACACACACAAGTGGCTGAACATCAAGAAGAGTGGAAGAGAGCAGCAGAGAGCAGCAGGGCAGCATGGCAGAGAAGGAGGCAAGAGGTACCTGAACGTTGAGAGGAGTTGGGCTGAGAACAGCCAAACTGCAGGGGAAGATTATCTCCCCACCCCCTCCACCTTCCAGCTCCCCATCCTTCTCACTGATAGTCACCTCCATCACAGTAAAACCTTGTACTCATTCTTTAAGCCCACATGTGATCTGATTTTTTCAGGATACTGGGCAAGAGCTAGGGATACAGAAGGCTGTCACAGGGGCCCTCTGCCGTTGTGATAAGGCACAGAATCCATTAAACTGATTAACACACAAGCCACTTGCAGACAGCAAATCTGAAAGAGCTTTGTAACCCATGCCCATTTGGGCTTCTGGAGTTGCAGGTACCAAGCCTTAGACACTGCTATGGGGCCAAAGCCCAAAAGTGCTCACTCAGACCTCTGCATCTATACTCTGCATGCTCCCAAAAGTGCTCACTCAGACCTCTGCACCTATACTCTGCATGCTACCCCTCAAGGTTTGAGCTGTGGGGGTGACCAAACAGGCATGTCCTGCGAGGGGACTTAGGGAACACTCCCATCTTAATATTTGTAGGTTAAATATCATATTTTGCTCAGCAACTAGATGTCTTTGTTTAATTTATGAAGCTTATTTATAACTGTCTTTGCCACTTTTCAACCTCATAAATGAACCATCAGGACTACCTCAGTTTTTGTTTTGCATATTTGAAAATTTTCCCTTGTTCTCTGTTAATTGCTTAGAAAACTTTTGTGCTATAACCAGGACAATTATTCCCACGTTGGTAGCCTGGTAGTCTAATTATGCTTAAGCAAATAATGTGATGGTTAAACAGTGTTGTAAAATCAAAATATAAACCGCATCAAAATCATGAGGGCAGTTGTTAATTTTGAGTTTTCTTTGAAAAATAGATTGGTTCAAAGTTTACAGTATTGCAGTATTACAAATGTGATTATGATATCCTTTAAAAAGTTAAGATTCAGAGAATTTATAAAATTCTACTGTTAATGTAACTAGTTGTTGAAGTATATAACTTTCCAGTTAATGAAAATATCAGATTTCTCAATTTCTGGTACTCCTGTAGAAATTTAACTTTGCTTTCAGTGAGCTGAAATAGTTGTCTGAACTTAGTGAGAGAAACAAAATTTTACAAGATTCTTGAAAGTGATGCTCCTACTATCTTATGTAGAATATATATTTAACGTTCTTTAAAATATACCCTAAGATAAATTCAAAGTACCAGACTTAAATATCTGTACCATAACAATTTTCTCTAACCGCAATAGAATTTTATTTACTTATTTGTCTTTATACCATTTGCCATTGTTGAGAATTCTACAAAAAGTTAGTTTTCTGCCATTTATTTATTTATTTATATTTTTAAAATGGAGTTTCACTGTATCCCCTAGCCCAGAGTGCAATGGCACATTCTCAGCTCACTGCAACTTCTGCCTCCCAGGTTCCCGCAATTTTCCTGCCTCAGCCTCCAAGGAGCTGGGATTACATGTGTGTGCCACCATGGCCAGCTAATTTTTTTTTGTATTTTTAGTAGAGTCAGGGTTTCACTATGTTGGCCAGGCTGGTCTCAAGCTCCTAATTGCAAGTGATCTGCTTGCCTTGGCCTCCCAGAGTGTTGAAATTACAGGTGTAAGCCACCATGCTGGCCTGCAATTTAGTTCTGTAGTTACAGGGAGAATAATATCTGACTTCAAAGAGTTTGTATTTTCACATCAGGTTCTCTTTACTGTATATATATACATATATATATACATATATATACATATATATACACATATATGTATATATACACACACACACAGACACATATATATATATATAATTTATACAGTATATTAGGAACACTCATGGAATTACTTTTCATCAGATCATAGGATTAAACGTTGAAATTCTGATGATGATTTGAAGATATATCTGCTAATATCAAAAGTTGACCCCCTAATACATAATACTATCAAATGAGCAAACAAACCACAGTAGCTTTCAATTAAATCATTCTCAAGCTTATCCACTCAACAGATATGCATTGTGCATGTACTGAGAAGGGTCTTTTTAAGCTTTGGGGATACGCTAATGAAAAAAAAATTGAGAGACAAACATCCCTTTCCTCGTGGACCATACATTATTCCAGGTGAGAAAAATAATATCAGATGGTAAAGTATATGAAGAAAACAGCACACGGTGGACTAGAAAATGCGGCAAGGGAGTTAAAATTTTACAGAGTGGTCAGGTAAACATCACAGAGAAGGAAATTTTGAGACTACTGTCAGAAAAGATGAGGGAGCAAATTATATTAATGTTTGAGAGAAGAGCTCTACAGTTGGAAGGAAGATCAAGCCCTTAGACATTGATGGAAAGCATATATCTGGGATATTCAGAATTTGCATGGGGAAAAAGATGGTCAGAGAAGTGGGCACTGGTAAGAGGTGAGGTCGAACAAGTCCCCTGGTGGAGGAAGGTGGCAGGAGGGGGTGGGGAAGAGTGTCATAAATTCCCAGGCAGGTCTAGCTCTCCCTGTGGGTAGGCAACAATAGGTTTAGCAACTGCCTACAAATAGACAAGTGCTAACTGTTGAGAGGTAAAGATAATCTAGGAGCCATTGTGAACAACACCTAGGAAAGAGATCCAAGGAGATATGAGTGGAATTTTAAATGCATCTACCATGTGTAGTTTGAACAAAGACTCAGGTTATAATGGTGGAGGTGGAAAGAAGTGGTTGGATTCTTAGTATATTTTGAAAGTACAGTCAATGTAACATTTGATGAATTAAAAGCAGGCTTCAAGAGAAAGAGAAGAGTCAAGAAAATAAAAAGCTTGAGGCCTGAATACCTAAAGAAAATCAGTCATGAACTGATATGGCAAAAGGGTAAAAAGAGCAAATTTTCTTTAGAATAAAGATGAGAAGTTTAATGTTAGACACATTCAGCTTAAGATGACTATAAGACATGTCGAATTTGTAGCGATAGATAGATAGATGTCATTCTCTGGTGAGAGTCCTGGGCTGGAAAGGAGGAACACGATTCATAGGCATAGAGATATACTTTTGTTTCATTAAGATAAAAGAGATCACTGAGATATGGGGGGCTTTGTTTTATCAGTTAGATTTCTAAGAGTAATACACTCCCCAAAGGAAGAAAAGAAAATGTACTGTTTGATAAAATTAAGGAACAGTTGTTCTGGCTGATTCCTGCCAACAATGAGAGTCCTGGCTATTGGTTTCCCTCATTGAACTGCTTTTATTCAGGCACTTGGGGTGCTTACCTAGTATCAGCATCTGGCCTGGTAGACCACGGCCTTTTCTTTCCACTCTATCCCTTCAACTTTGAAGTATAAGAAGAACCTGATAGCTGCCCAGGATTCAATGAAGGAAGAAAAGGAAGAGGAGAAGCTTTATCTTGTTCTTTAACCCATCTTTCTCACTAATAAACTTGTAATATATTAATTAAAGTCCTTGGATCACTTTTTCAATCAACAAGTAATCTTATATTTGACATTGTGAAATGAGTGATTATATGCCTTCAAGGTCTACAGAATGGTATTTAAACTCACATCAACTACTTAAGCACTAGGCACAAGAGGGAAAAAAAAGTAAGTACAGATTGCTTGTTTAAGCTATCCACCTCCTTTATACATATTACTACTATGAGAAAACTTTCACATGTACAATCACAAAGCCACAGATGTAAACTCATCATTTTTCTTTTGAGTTTGGTTAGATTATTATTGGGGAGTTTGTATGTGTGTTACATACTGTGTGTAACATACATATATTAGGTTATCTAGAGAAATAAATAAAAGTAAAGACTTCTCAGAATGTTAAAATCAGACTAAAAAATAAAATTGAAAATTGTCTACATTACATTAGATTCGATTACATTAGATTGTTTGATCTAGTTAATAAAGTTGAGTTCTAAAGTTGTGTATGTCATGTTGCAGATGAGAATTTATTTGTCATTGCTTGCACTAAACATAAGTCAGAGGGTATAAAACAACTTAGAGGTAAAATCACCAATTAACCCCTGAGTTGCATCAGGCTTTGCTCCCTGGCACTGCAGAATTATGATTTTATATATATTTAATTTATCTATTTAAACACTACTGAGCACCTATTACGTGCCAGACACTGAATGGAATTTGTGATATAGCAGAAACAAAAGAAAGACTCTGTTTTCATTGAACTTATGTTTCCTGCCCTTAGAAGCCAGATCACGGAATACTTTGAAAAAGTTTTGAAAAAGACAATGTCTTAGTTCTGGCCACTATAACAAAGCACCATAGACTGAGTGATTTATAAAAGACAGACATTTATTTCTCACAGTTCTGAAGACTGAAAGTCCTTCAGGTATATAAAACTAAGTTTGGCAAATGGTTTTGTAGCATTGGACCAAAATCATTCTACAACAAGAAGAGTTTTTGCTACGCTTATATTTTAACAAGTATTGATTACTTGGCATGAATTCTACCTGTGTGACATTATTGTTTTCAGACATTTAACCATTGATTGAAGACCTGGATAGCCAACATCATTTATGAGAACACGATACATACATAATTTATATTTAGGATTCCAGTAATGCTGACAATGCTATCTCACTCAAAAGCATAATTATTATTGTTGGGAATGTGTTACAGTCATTTTTTTCAAATCTGAACAATGGAATGTGTAGTTAAGCTCCTTACTTCATGCTCTTGAACCTTAATACCAGGATAAAAGCAAGAGACAGGTGCTTGGTTAGCTGTGATTAAACAGCTTATATATTTCAGTAAGTTTCAAACATAGTAATATAAAAAAAGCAATTATAAAAAGATTGTTTAAAAGCTTTCAGAAAAAAATAAGACAATTTTCTTTAAAAATAAAAACAGTCCTTAGTATTTTAATGTGACTAATAATTGGCACAAAAAGGAAATATCTTGGACCAAGATAAATATAATTATTTGTTAAATATTTGATCAATAATTTTATTCTGGTCTGTTATTTGTTAATTTCTTAAAGAAACATGCCTTTATATTCTAACATTTTGATCAGAGCCCAGGTTCCTTTTCAATCTAATTACTATATTTACATCAACAAATTTGACTAAGAGTAGTTCTTTCTTGCAAGTAACTTCTCTTCCAAAGACCTTAAGGCTTTGCTGGATTTTATTCATAAAACCCTTTCAGCCTGCCATCTCTTTAACAGCCCTCAATTATAAGACAGCTCATTCTGTCAAAATAGAAAAGGAGTGCTTTGACTTAAGAAGAAGGTCATGTGAAACATCAGATGCATGTATGCACTGTATGTTTACAGTCATACAAAATCTATATAGTAGCTTCTTGTGCATCCCACTAAAGTGAAGCTCTATCATATTAGTTCATTAGTGATACAGCAGTTCCAAAGTCATCTATCACTTGGCATGGAAGTGATGATAGCAAACTTGGCATGTCAGGTACAGTGAATCTCCCTATTCCACTGGCCTTGAATTTATTAAAAATTTATATTAATGTCCAGAACTATTAGGAAACTAACACCTGTTGTGTACTATTCTGTTTTTTATCTCATTAAAATGTCACAAAATTCTAAAAGATAAATATATCCTCACTTTTGCGAATTAAAAAACTGAAGCAAAAAGAAGTTGAGTAATTGGCCAAAAGTCACATGAAAAGTAAGGAGAAACGGGATGGTTCAAATTCAGATCTACCCAGCTATGTGACACTGGCTTTGCTTTATCAAAATTAATTTTTTATCTGTTCTTTTTATTTAAAAAAAATTCTATTGCCATTCATATCACTTGTCTTTTCCTTGGAAAAATCAAGGGTTAAAATATTTGATTTTTCCCAGCACACCTCTTTAAAGCAGACATGAACACAGTGTGCCCTGAAATTTACTCCACTCACCATTTAGAAAGATTGAAATTGGAACAGTAGTTTGTAGTTCTCTTTGAAAAGGTCCTTCACATCCCTTGTAAGTTGCATTTCTAGGTATTTAATTCTCTTTGCAGCAATTGTGAGTGGGAGTTCACTCATGATTTGGCTCTCTGTGAGAAATAGCAATGCTTTTACACTGTTGGTGGGAGTGTAAATTAGTTCAACCATTGTGGAAGGTAGAGTGGCAATTCCTCAAGGATGTAGAACTAGAAATACCATTTGACCCAGAAATACAATTACTGGATATATACCCAAAGAATTATAAATCATTCTATTATAAAGAATTATAAATCATTCTATTATAAACACATATGTTTATTGCAGCACTGTTTACAATAGCAAAGACATGGAATCAACCCAAATGCCCATCAGTGATAGACTGGATACAGAAAATGTGGGACAGATATACCATGGAACACTATGTAGCCATGAAAAAAGGATGAGCTCATGTCCTTTGCAGGGACATGAATGAAGCTGGAAACCATCATTCTCAGCAAACTAACACAAGAACATAAACTGAACACCGCATGCTCTCACTCATAGGTGGATGTTGAACAATGAGAATACATGGGCACATGGAGGGGAACATCACACACCAGGGCCTGTCAGGGGTGAGGGCTTGGGGAGGGATAGCATTAGGAGAAATACCTAATGTAGATGATGGGGTGAAGGATGCAGCAAACCACCATGGCATGTGTATACTTATGTATCAAACCTGCATGTTCTGTTCATGTACCCCAGAACCAGTTCAATAAATAAAAAAAAGATTGAAACTGGAGTGATAGCAGATTTTGTTATAACATATCCTATAAAGAGACACTAAAAATCACCTTCAACTAATGGAATATCACACTGGGTATGAGTAAACAGGGATTACAAGCAAGCTTATCAGCTATAAACCATGAAACATATCACATGGGTTTTCAGATCTTCTGTTAATAAGCCGAAGAGAAACAGTCAAAAGGATGTGAAGTAGAAAACACAAATTATGGCCAAAGAGAAGCTCAACATGAAATGATGCAGCAAAGGTACAGTCTGGCAAAAAAGGCCAAGAGCCAGGGTATGTAAGGAAAAATAAAGTTACTGTTTTGGATAATAACATTGGTTGTGCTATGACTAAATGAGATGGAAAGTCTACCATGATTATAATTAGTTAATATAAATTATTGCAGTACCGTGGAGGACCAGGTTCTTAACAATACACACTCTGTGGAAGAAAACATTCATCCATGTATTGGTATTTTTAGCTGACATATAAATGTATTTCTATATTTTGAGATAGGTTCTCACTCTGTCACCCAGGTTGGAATGCAGTAGTGCAATCTTGGCTCACTACAGCCTCCTTTTCCCAGGCTCAAGTGATCCTCCCACCTCAACTTCCCAAGTAGCTGGGATCACAGGCATGAGCCGCCATGCCCAGCCAATTTTTCATATTTTTGGTAGAGATGGGGTTTTGCCATGTTTCCTAGGCTGGTCTCTAACTCCTGAGATCAGCCAATCAACTCACCTCAGCCTCCCGAAGTGCTGGGATTACAGGCATGAGCCACTGCACCCGCACTCAGCCTATATATTTATAATTTTTAATTGATTTGTTAATTCATTCTTTAGGAGTTAACAAATTTAGGAGTCAGAAAACTGTTACAGGGACTCTGTTAAGTGGTGAGAATACAAAATAAATCAGGCAAGGCTGAAGGCTTCAATAATTCATAATTATAATTTATACTTCATTTTTGTACATTTATGCCTTTATGTACACTGTTTTCTCCATCTGAAATGACTGTCCATCTTGACTTCATCTGGCTACTTCATCATTGTCGTAGAAAACCCCCCTTATATGTCTCTGTATCCTGGAGGAATCACCTTATCCTCAATCTCTTATCCTTCTTTTATGTCTCCATAACACCCCTGTGGCCTCCCCTCTCACAGCACTTACCTGTAATATAGACTCGCCTGTCTACTAACTCACTAGACTATAAGCTCTTTCATAGCAGGGATTGTCTTATTTCTCTTTTTGTAATAGATGCTCAGTTTACATTATGTGTGTAAATTAACAAATGAATAAATCTTATTGGAATAGACCTAAAATAACCAGATAAGAAACAAAGTCTAAGTCCTATAATAAAGTAAGGGAAGAGTTCTGTGAGTGATGAGTGAAGAGATCATCTGAGTCTGCCTGACATGACTAAGTAGGTTCTGTAGGAGGCAGGCAAAGAAACACATCTCAGATAATGCAGTGCTCCAGTGGAGACTTCACAGTTGACTCAGCTATACAGATCATCAGATAGACAGATATTTTCACAGAGAGTGTGAGTTATCCACAGAAAAGAAGGGCTGAGAATGTACGCCATGGTCAGCAAATTTTCAGTAGAAAAAAAACAGGATGAAATGACTGTTGGTATATGAGGGAGAAGCAGAAAATGACATCAGACCCTGATATGGTTTGGCTTGTGTCCCCACCCAAATCTCATCTCAAATTGTTATCCCCATGTGTCCAGGAAAGGACCTGGTAGGAGGTAGCTGGATCATGGGGTTGGTTTCCCCGACGCTGTTCTCATGAGAGTGGGGGAGTTTTCATGAGATCTGATGCTTTATAAGTGGCAGTTTCCCCTGTGCTCTCTCTCTTTCCTGCCGCTATGTAAAACGTACCTTGCTTTCCCTTCACCTTCTGCCATGATTATAAGTTTCCTGAGGCCTCACCAGCCATGCAGAACTGTGAGTCAATTAAACCTCTTTCCTTTATAAATTACCCAATCTTGGGCAGTTCTTTATAGCAGTGTGAAAACAGACTAATATAAACACTAACCCAGACTGGATCTTGAAGGAGATTTATGCCCAGCTTATGAGATCAGATTTTATGAATAAAGTGATGAAGCCAAAGACCAAGGACAGACCTGCAGTTGCCAGAAGAAGAACAGCCTTGAAGGTAGACTAGTGAGAAGCACCAAAATGCTACAGAACCAAAGTAAGAAAAGCATATAATAGAAGCCAAGGAATGAAATGGCTGTTAGTGCCAAATGCCAGAAGGAGGGCAAACATGAGATATCAAAAAGACTGGGTAATTAGTGGGCCATTGGTGACCTAAATGAGAACAATCCTTGGGTAACAGTGAGAGGAAGAGACAGGTTAGAGTGAATTGAAGGCTGAATGAAAAGCATCTGAGAAAATTGTGTAAAACCTTAAATTTAAAGAAGGTTGGATAAAGCTAGCCAGGAGTGATCTGATGTTGAGATGGGCATTTATTTTAATATCAAAAGACTTGAGTATGTTTATAGACTGACAGTAAGGTGTTAGTGGAAAAAGAGAAGCTAAAATATAGTAGACAGAGAGGATAATTTATCAAGCAAGGTGTTGAAGGAGATGGCATTTAAAGCAAAGTGGAAGAATGATTTTTTTGGGGCAGGAGAGAGGATATGATTTCTTCTGAGACTAAGATAAAAGGCTAAAAGACAGGTGCAAATGTAGATAAGTGTGTGGGAAGGGATTGATAGAGTTTTCCCATGATGCATTCTCCTTTCTCCATAAAATAAGAGGCAAGTGTTACAGGTAGAAGGAGGAGCAGAAGGCAGAAGTAAGCAGTGAACAAGGAGCTTTAGAGATAATGGTGAAGGGGTGGAGTCGCTGCACTGAAAACAAGCAAGCAAGAGCCCTGAAAACAAGTGGAAGGATTACCAAATAGCACCAAGGACTCAGCCAGAACAAGAATTCTATAAATGCATGGCAGCAACATTCCATGAGGTTCTGGGATTTCCTCCAATAGCAATGAGGAGACTGAGTTTGGAGGAGAGAAGCCTTGAATTAATGCACAGATGCAGGTTTGCAGATAGGCGAATAGAAAGAGGGTATGATTTGCTGAAAGAAATGCAATTGATGAGACAAATAGGATAGATCAAGGGCCATATAGTTTATCATTCAAACTGGATATGAATACTGCACTATTAAAAATAATGTCAGGACAGTAGATATAAACCATAGGACACACAGGAAATTAAGTAAAGAACATGAAGGATAAAAAGGGAAGTCAGTTAAGGAACAATCAATCTATATTATTTCAATAAATTGGCATGGCTGTAATAGAGGTGTGCAGAGCTGGAAGAATTAGAGATTTACTGATTTGGATTTCACCTTTAGAAAGAGAAGGGTCTGATATTAAGTATGACCCAGGGAATGACTTGCTAATGTAAAGCAGAGGTGATGAGGAGATTTAGGAATTCTGAGGCCAGAATGCTTAAATTGGTTGTTTACATGATAATTCGATGAACTAGGTGTAAGAATAGGATTTGGAGACAAGTGCCATAGTCTTTAAAGTATTTAAGTTAGAGACTGTGATGGTGGTATACTAGATGGCAGTTACTGGAAACTGTGACAAGATGTTGGATCAAAGGAAGTAAAGATATAAGTGACCTAAAAGGGAAGCCTGACAGTGCCCAATGAGCAGAAAGTCATCTTTGTTTTCTGCCAGGAAACCCAAGCCTGAATGCCAGCTTTAATCATCTGCTGAGCACAGAGAAAACAAAGACAGCCAGCCAAAGAAGATTGTCCTGGCCCTTACTGTTTCATCTTCCTTACTCTTTGACTCAGCATAGGGTACAGAATGCAGCTAGTTTGTGGTTAAAGAGGTAAACATTAAAAGTAGAGAACAAAATTATCAGTCTCCATTTCTCTCTCCTACCACAGGTTGCTAATCTGTGTTATCTGGACCACTGTGTTTTACACTTATGAGGGAATTCACTCAGGGTGGTGGCAAAAATATTAAGGGAAAAATATTAGAGAAAGTTATAGAATATAGTCTCAAACCCTTTTGGAAGGCCTAACAGTTTTTTTCTGTAGTTCTTGGCTGAGGGCAGCCTAAAGCATCTTCACATTTAGCTAATAGGAAAAGCAACTAGCTAGGGCATATAGGGGAGTTTATCTGAATAACTTGTTCACTCATGTGGTCTTAAAACTAATGTTTGAGCTGAATGGTCCTCTCTCGGGGAGGTTGACCAGGAATATTATCCACTGATGGTGTTTGCTTTGGACATCAGAAATTGTCCTTTAATCTTCAGCCTCTAGTGGTGTTGACTAAAAGCTTTCGTCATTTAATGTGTGCTGAATAAAGGCCATAGAAGCTAGTGGGTGAGGGCTGGCGGTCTTAACTGTTTACAGAACCCTCCGGGGAGTCTGTAAGCTGCCAGGTCACTCAGCTGAACTGGCAAAGCATAGTATCTGTGTGTCAGTGTACTTTATCCGTCCATCATTGAGTCAGAGTCTGCAGGACAGACCCCCACAGGTGGTGACCTTGACACCTTTATGCTTTGGTTTTTGTATTTATAAAATGACAGTACTATATGGATTTATTTAGTGAGGTTATGGAAAATATAAAATGAGTTTATATATGTCAAGCACTTAGATGAAAGATTCGCATGTTATAGTAAGTGCTATATGGCAGGTATTTACCATTTATCATCATCATCAGCACCATGATTTGTCATCACACATTGAGTATTGGGTCTGGAAGTCTTTTCCTCTCATTAGCTTAGAGTTTTGCATTGCCAGTCATATAGGGAGTTGTGTTTGAATGGGTTGTGAATACCCAAAATTCAATGTAGAAATGGCTGGAAGAGAAGGCAGCAGCAGGAGAATAGATTAAATGGGAAAAAGCAGAAGCAGATCAAAGAGCATTTGAGGCCCAGATACCTGGAGGACTTGCTATTTAAGTGGACAGTAAGAAGTTTCTGTGTAGACAGATTGCTATCCACATCACAAGTATATTTGATCAAACTTTCACCAGACCAGCATCTACAGCTGCACGTGAAGGTGCAAGTGTAGTAAGTTGTATTATTGTTCCCAAGTGTTCTTTTTCATTTTCTCTGTAAGAAAAGTATACATTCAGTACTCCACTGATGCTGGGTTTACCACGTGACATGTTTGCTCAAGCAAACAAGGAGTTGTAATCTACATCACATCTGAACACACCCTTTCAGAAATACCACAAGTTTGCTGGCAGTCTTGCCTTTCTCTGTTGCCACAAAATGTCCTCAAGCAAGGCTATTGTTTTTTCCTGGTCCCAAAAAAAGAAAACAGGAAGAGAAGACCCACAGCAGCAGACCCAGACATGTAACATGAATGAGAAACAATGACTTGTTCTTGTAGTCAGCTGTCAGGCTGAAATTGTCACCTGAGCAAAGCTGACTATACAGAAATCGTTACAAGTAGAATGCTTATATATTTAAAAAAGAAGATATCTGTAATTGCTTTTAGATTAATGTTGTGTGCAGGGGAGAAAACTCTAAGTGGAAGGTGGAAAAATGTTGACCCATTTTGTACAGTGCAAAATACTTGGTAAAATGTTGGTTTGTAATAATTTTGAAAGCCTGAAATGAACCTCTGGCTTCCGATAAAGAGATCATGAAGCAGAATGCATTACTGTGCCTTTGTTGTCATTTTTTTCCAATTAGTCAACTTTTTGAAGTGTTGTCAGAGGTTAATATACTATAACTGACTTTCTAGAAATAAATCATGAATTACTAAAAATTAAATTTTTAAAAATTTTATGTAATTAACTATATTTTTATGTCAACAAACAAAATTCCTTGGTTTTTCTTATTGTTTTTTGTTTCGTTTTGTTTTGAGACAGAGTCTCACTCTGTTGCCCAGGCTGGATTGCAGTGGCACACAATCTTGGATCATTGCAACCTTCACCTCCTGAATTCAAGCAATTCTCCTGCCTCAGCCTCCCAGGTAGCTGGGATTACAGGTGTGCAACACCATGTCCAACTATAAAATTCCTTGTATTATCCACTATTAGTTCTTGTGATGTTATCTCTGAAGGAAAAAGGGAATGAATAAAAGACATATTTTACATCTATAAAAGATTTTATTGAACTTTAAAATCCCAACAAAAAAGACTGTAAGAAAAAGAAGTAAATAATGCAAACCAACATTCATTTTGCTCATGTCAGCTTACACAGAGTTAAAAAACTGTTAGTATCAATAAGAAGAATCTCATTTTAATGAGTAATATCATGATTCTTATATTTTGTGGTATGTAATGTAACTTAAATTCAAATAATATTTAGGCTGATGTATGAGTTTAATAAATACAATTTACAATTAGTAAAATGGAGATTTATTTTAGGAAAAAAATGGTGGTGCAAAGTTATTGCATTTTTTTTTGTCATTACTTTCAATGGCAAAAACTGCAATAACTTTCCCACCAACCTAATAAATAGAAAGGAAGTAAAACTTTTACATTTCTATTGCCCTACAGAAATCAAACCAATATTTTCATGTATACTCTTCCTATATTTTTTATTTCTATTTTAACATATTTTGAAATTATTCTGCACACACATTTTTAGGTTGGACTTTTTCTTTGGTATTAAGTAATATTTTCTAATGGCATCAACATTTTCTAAACGATCATTTTGTTGACTGTATAAGACTCCCAAAATATTTTATGATTTAATGGTTTTTTAATCAATCCCATATTGTGGAATATCATTATATTTCAAACCACAAGGAAATGGCCCTTTGGGACCAATACCTACTGTAGTCATGTTGAGCCAGGTTTTTTTGCTTCATTTAAACAGATGAACATCTGTGACAATTTTCTGCTATTAATTAACATGCTGCTCCAAGATGGGCATTTCCTTCTCCTAGAAGATAGAAAACTTTGAGGGAGAAGACAATGAAGCACCTGCAGATTATATATTTTTTTCTGTTAAAGAATTTTAAAGCTGCTCTTTAGAATAGCACATGAAATAAGAGAGCTGAAATTGGATGTCAACAAGGGCACAACACATCTGTTGTAAGAGAAGGTAATGAGGAGAGTCTAACAAAGGCCCGCTATTCAGAAGATGAACTCACTTAACTCACAGAGCCTCAGCTGCACAGTGTGAAAATCTTTCTGCTGACAACCCTAAGCAACAGAGGATAGATGCTGTTCCTACTCTACACACATTTGGAAAAGCCAATCTTCGTGCAGAGTTACTGAAGTAAAGAGAGAACAGGCTGGATATTGGTAAGAAATAATGTATCAATAAAAGACAAAATAGTTTTTCGAAATTTACCCTCTTGTTCTAAGAATTACATCTTACTACCATTTAAGGAATCAACCATATTAATTATGTCTCAATAAATGTTAAATATTGCATATTTTTTCTTTATGAAAATTGTGTCATTTTATATAGTATTATTCGACTTGCTTTTTGACTTAAAATAGAACGTAATTTTCAAAATAATAATAAAAGAATTCTATCTCATTATTTTTTAAAGAGTTCTGGTTATCTGTAAATAGCTTTTGGCACATAATTTTTTCATAACTAATAAACTTAATGAAAATGAAAAACAAACAAAAAGTATATAGAAGAAAACCTGTAACTTACAGCCACATAAGAATAACTAGTCTTGGACTTGCCTTCCCATCACATTAAACTAGACAAAGTATGTGAAATAATTGTTCTCAAATATTGGACAGCAGGTAGTTTAGGACCACAATGCCCTAAAAAGGGAAACAAGCTATTTGAGCCCTATAATCACCTGGCTTTCTACCTATAAAGAACAGAGATTCATTTTTACAGTTCTCTATTATAAACAGCAGAGATCCATTTTTTACATTTACGAAGACTGGAAAGTCCAAGGTTGAGGGTCCCAGAGCTAGCAAGGGAGATCTTGCTGTGCCATCCCATGGCAGAAGGCAGAAGGGCGAGAGGGTATGTGGGAGAGCGTGAAGAATGGCAGCAAACTCATTGTTTTATCAGGACTTTACTCCCACAATAACAGCATTAATCCACCAATGAGCTCTCATGACCTAAGAAACTCTTAAAGGTTCTACCTTGCAATAGCATTGCACTGACCATTCAGTTTCTTATATATGGACCTCAGGGGACACATTCAAATCATAGCACCTACATTTCAGGGACTGAAAACCCAGTGACAGCACAACGATCTTATTGTGTTGAGGACAAAGATACCAAAGTCTAAAGAGTGGTTGTACATTTAAAGTAAGAACAGAAAAAAGGACTGCACAGAGAAAGAAATCTAGTTATCTACAGAGTGGGCCTCATGAGCAAGCTTTGTTGAGCACTAAGACACTGAAGTGAATAACAAAACTCCATGAGGAGGAGCAAAGAAAAGCTGAGCATGTGTAGGCTAAATAATCTCTAGAACTCATGTGTTATGCATGTATACATTATATATGTGTTCATATATAATATTTATTCTTTTGTTAATGCTCCTCTGAAAGGTCTTCCTAAAATGTTTATTTAAAATAGGTACAATTGCCAGACATGGTGGCTTGTGCCTATAATTGCAGCTACTCAGGAGTCAGAGGCAGGAGGATCTCTGGAGACTAAAAGTTACATGTTATGGTTAGTTATGATTGCACCACTGCACTCAGCCTGGGCAACAGAGTGAGATCCTGTTTCAAAATAAATAAGTAAGTAATAAATAAAATAGCCATAATTATTGAAAGTTAACAGACTCCATGTTTGGGTCCCCTTCCAAGAACACTCTCTCGTGGAAGCTGCTTTTCCTCTCCTAAACTCCACCTCTCTCTCTCAATTCCCTTTCACTCAGTGTGGAAGCTGCCTTTCCTCTCCTGGATCCCATCTTTCTGGATTCTCTCAATCAGTGTGAGAGGAGCTTTCCTTATCTGGTTTTCCCCTTCTGGGAACCCTTCTCACTCAGTGTGAGAGCAGCTTTTCTTTCTCTCACTCAGTGTGAGAGTTAACTGTTTCTCCTTCTCCTTTTTCTCTCTCTAAATAAAACACTTTCTACAAAAAGAAAAAAAATGAAAGTTGACTCCATGTGTTTATAATATTCTATATCCTAAAATACAATAAAATACTCATTTTCCTCTATCTGTCCTTTTACATATTAATATTAATTTTTAATCAGTAGAAAAAAATTATACTGTGATTCAATATCAGTATATATTACTACTAGATAGAATAAAAACCTTTGCATATAATTGTTGGTTATTTGTATCTTTTCGTTTCGTAAATTGCATATATTACAGAGATTATCTTTTTTTAACTTTTATGCTCAGGGGTACAAATGCAGGTTTGTTACATAGGTAAATTTGTGTCACAGGGGTTTGTAGTACAGATTATTATATCACTAATATCAATGTTTTAAAAAGGGGGGGGTTCTTTCATCCCTCAGTAGCTGCGACCAAATAAGGTACAGTACTTGGCAGCGTTCTTGCCATAGACACATTTGGTTCCAGGCTGCAGTTCACAGAGTGGTTTGAAGGGGATGCAAAGGCTTTTAGCTCCCATGGATGGAGCACCAGTTTCAAGATCTTGATCCCTGGCAGTGGTCTTTTTGATCCACCCAGGTATTAAGCCTAGTACCCATTAGTTATTTTTCCTGGTCCTCTTTCTCCTCCCACCTTCCACCCTCCAAAAGGCCCCAGTATGTGTTGTTCCCCTTTGAAAAATAGCTGATACATAA
Source organism: Cacajao melanocephalus (assembly GCA_963573385.1). Lineage (NCBI taxonomy): Eukaryota > Metazoa > Chordata > Mammalia > Primates > Pitheciidae > Cacajao > Cacajao melanocephalus. The sequence continues at coordinate 9,806 of CAUYLG010034908.1, read as the reverse complement.
TAATTAACTTTTTATAGTCCAGAGCTTTCTTTTAGTCTCTTGATACTGACTTTTGCCATGGAGGAAAGAGTTAATATTTTTCTAAAATAAAGTCAATCAATAACCTAGTGATTGGATTTTACATTTTCAGTAGGCAGGTCACTCCTACTTTTAGCATTGTTAATATTTATCACCCCTGAAAATCATGGTTGTTACTGAAAGAAAAATATACATTTTTACACATACACACACACACAAACATATATAAACACACACACACATATACGCACTTTCGCAAAATGCTGGAGAGTTCTTACAACATTATTTACCAAAATGTTCATCTTTTTTTCCCCTGGAATTTCTTTATTAATTAATTTAATTTTCTGTCCTAAGATAGTGGCATAGTTTTACATCTCTCATTTCATTTCACTGTTTCAGTTTTTAATTCATTTCTAATATGTACATAGTAAAGTGCACTATATCACATATACAACTTAGTGAATTTTTATATATGTATACACCCATACAACCATTAACTAGACCAAAATACAAAACATTTCCTCCACCCAGAAGATTCCATTGTGCCCTTTGTTGTCCAATATTCTCCCACCCAGAGATACTGCTATTCTCACTTTTATTACTGATTAGTTCGTTCTTTTTTGTTAACTTTCTGGAACTCTATATAAATAACAACATATGATGTGTATATTTTGTACCAATATGTGTGTTGTTTCGTTTTTGATACATAATTTTTCTTGATTTTAAATCCGGTGTTTCAAACTGTCGAAATGAATACATTGGTGCCCAATCGCACAATAAGTTAATAATTATGAAATGCTATACAAAATATAACGGCCTCGATCATTCTAGAGAACTAATTTGTATCAAGAATCAGAATTGTGTACAGGACTAAACACAAATTTTCAATCCTGCACAATTTCACCAAGAATCTTTCAGTTTTAACTTTCTAAAAGTAGATTTAATTTAGCATGACTGCAGTAGAAATTAAAATATTTAACCTTTAAGTTTGCTAATCAATTAAATGGGATAATTTATGCAAATAATGAGCAGAGGCCCAACCTATATCTCAGTAAAAATGGAATCATTTCCCTCTTGTTTTCATTTTTTGTTTGTTTGGAGATAGAGTCTTGCTCTGTTGCCCAAGCTGTAGTGCAATGGCAAGATCTCGGCTCACTGCAACCTCTGCCTCCCGGGTTCAAGCGATTCTCCTGCCTTGGCCTCTGGAGTAGCTGGGACAACAGGCACGCACCACCACACCTAGCTAACTTTTTGTATTTTTTAGTAGCGATGGGGTTTCACCATCTTGACCAGATGGTCTCAATTTCCTGATCTCATAATCTGCCCTCTTTGGCCTCCCAAAGTGCTGGGATTACAGGCTTAAACCACTGCACCTGGCCAACTCTTATTTTCATTTTTTACCAGAGGAATGGTCACCAACTTCTCTGCCCAGTCACTGGTTAAGCAAGTCTGGTTAGAACTGCTAATGGATTGACTTTTTCACTCCAGAAAAGAATAAATAGGTAGCAATACATTGTTTTTACTTCTATTTGCTTTCAGAAAGCCTGAACTTGGTGGTGGAGGAGATAATGACTAGTCTTATATTGATCCACGAAGTGTGATCCCTAGGTTGACCATTGGTCATTCTTACATTTAAGAGTAGTGAATTAATAAAAAGGTACTATTATTTGTTTATTTTTTTTCTCATTGCTTTGTCATAATTAATGACTAATAATTAATAATATTTAATAAGTGAATGGATTAAAGATGAGAAATTATCACAGGGAGCTTCATAGGAAGTCAACTACCAGAATTAAGGCCATATCACTAGAATACATTTGGGCCAGAAATGTGGTTTGCAAGATGTTATTCTATCCAAGTCACCACTTTTAAAAATAGCAACAGAAATTCTGCCAGAAGATGATCAGAGTTAGAAAAACTCAAAAGAGTCACTTAGACCTCTAAATGAGGTAATCTTTGCCGTGGAAACACAGGATTTTCAAGCATACCAACCAGCTGCATATAGAGGATTCTTATCTATAAGAGTGAGTGAAAAGAGGTCAGAGTACCCAATGCAGGGCTGGAATTACATCAGTACAGAAGCACATGTCTAAATGTAGACTTAAGGAGAGAAAAAATTGCAGTGGAAAATAGTTGGGTGGGTAATAGTGCTACTGGTTTTGCCCATTACCTAGGTCAAACATTGAATTTTTCTAAAATGAAACTTGCATTAGATCAATATAGAGAACAGTATTCTTGAAACTGCACTTGAAAATACTTTAATACAAACATTGTTGGAAAAACATCAGTCATGCCTTGCCTGTTTTGTCACATCACTAACTAAAATAGCCACAGGTAGCAATTTCACTCTCTCTTTTTCTATTTCTCCCTTTCTCTCTTTCTCTCTTTCACACACAGTATACAAATACACAAATGATAAAGAAAAATGAATATATATGGTAAGCAATACATATTGTGAAAATGATTATATTTATTAAAATGCAAATTTATAAGTTTTCCTGCATGGAAATTGTTAATATTATAATAGATATAAACAAACCATATAAAAATAACAAAATATCAAGGATTTTCACACTAACTGGTGGGAAATTGCACAAATCCAATGCAACTATGACCTGTGATCATCAATAATTACATGTGGTTGAAATTGGAGAGACAATAATGAATCTATAAATAACCCTCTTGATGCGATTAGTGCATCACAAGAAAATGACTCAAAGTGATCGCCAATCAGAATTTCTTTTTAGGAGCCAGTAGGTATCTTCCATAGGAGCATGGAAAGTTGCAGGCGTATCTATAGTCACCATATTCAGAGCCATAGATGCAGCCATAGCCCAGGCTACCATAACAGTTGTGGTAGTAACACATGGTGTCAGGAGTGGGAAGTTCAATTGAGGAAGATAGTAGCTTCTGAAATTTGACTCTCCTGATTTGTGCAAATTATTTTATACAACTGAGTTATATGTGAAGCAAATCACAATCTGCATTAGACTCATTCTCACAACTAATTTACATTAAGATAACAAAAGAATCTCTTAGCCATATGTCCAAGAAAATATTAATACTGCTATGTGTCAGGATACCAACAAGTAAAATAATGAGCCTGAAGGAGACACTCTCTTAATTTTGTGGCTTTTGCTTACTTACTATCCCAAATTTAAACTTGATGATTAGCTTTTGTGTGATCACATAAAGCATATATTTCCTGCCTCTTGAAACAATTCTTTTTTCTTTTTCAATATCCTCCTCTACCTGTAGAAATACAGTCTTGAAACCAGAGTGGCCAGGAATGATTAGGGAAGGGTGGCTGTGTAGTGAGTAAGCAGATGAAAATGTCTAGATTTACTTGCAAATATGTCTGCATGTTTTTGATTAATTTATTTCTTAATCAACAGGGCTAAAAATTTTCTTCCAAGTTTATGTTCTTAGAGTGGTGAAGTTTCTCCTCTTCCATCATCCTCGCTTTGGTTATATTATTAGTTGTGGTGTTCTCTTTGCATCTGAGAAAGCTTTTTAATAAGAATTTCCTTTGTGCCAAACCAAGATGGACGTGCATACATAGACAAAAACAACAAGTCTGAGAATGCTTCTTGGTGTCTAATTACTGAGAAAGAAGAACAAATGAGGTGTTTGTTCCATGTATATTTTATGCATAAACCCTTATTCACCCTTTTATTATTTCCCCGTACTTTACCTGACATCTAAATTCCCTACTGCGTATCAAAATCTGGTTAAGCTTACCATGTTCATGAATAATTTCCTGAGTCTCTGGTCCTTCATTTACATCCAAGGACCTCCTAAATATCTCACAATGTGTTTGTCTGCACTCTATTCTCACTGACTTTTAGGTCACAATCAGTCATGATCGTCCAGTAGGAATTTACAAACAATTACCCACCGTGTGTCAAAATTCATATTTTCAGCCAGGCATGGTGGCTCACACCTGTAATCCCAGCACTTTGGGAGGCTGAGGCAGCCAGATCACCTGAGGTCAGGAGTTTGAGAACAGCTTAGCCAACGTGGTGAAACCCTGTCTCTACTAAAAATACAAAAAAAAAAAAAATAGCCAGACGTGGTGTCAGGCACCTGTACTCCCAGCTACTTGGGAGGCTGAGGCAGGAGAATCACTTGAGATTCACCCAAGGAAGAATTCACTTCCAAGGTCATGTATTTGTTGGAAAAATTCAGTTCCTTATTGTTGAATAATTGAAGGTCTCAGCCTGACAGTTGGCTGGGGCCTTTGCATGCTGTCTTCTGGAGAACCCAAGAGACTGCCTTAGTTCCCTACCCATAATGGGTTGCCAAATATGGTCATTTACTTTCTCAAATCAAAGAATAGAGACAGAATCCAACAAGATGGGTGCTGCAATCTTTTGTGGCAATGACATACAATCTTTTGTGTGTGTGTGTGTGTGTGTGCATATTCAGTCACCTTTACTACATGCTATTTGGTTGAACCAAGTCACAGGCCTTGCTTACACTCAAGAAGAGGAGATCACAAAAGGGCACTGAACATCAACAAATGGAAATCATGTTTCTGTTCTTTGTTTTTGTTAGCAGTTTCTAGCTTCACTGCATAGCAGTGAGAGTGTTTTCACAGTATTTCTACTTTTAAAACTTACTATTTAAAAAAAATTGTGACCTAATATAGGATGAATTTTCTTCTATATTCTGTAGGGACCTGAGAAAAGATATTTTTCTCTATCATTGTAGAGGTGGCTATATATTGATAAAGCTACTTTATCAACTATATCGTTTGGGTATTCTCATTTTTTTCTTCTTGATATGTTGTATTCTAAGAGTTGTGTATTCAAGAGCCTCCTTTATTTTGTGTTTTCATCTAGCATCTTTTTGCATTACTTAATGATGAAGACACATTCTCAGAAACATGTCCTTAGGTAATTTCATCACCCTGTGAATGCCATAGAGTGCCACCTACACAAACCTGGACGATGTAGCCTACCACATCTATGCTATATGCTATAGCCTATCATTCCTAGACTACAAACCTGTATGGTATGGTACTGTGTGTATTAAATACCTTAGGAAAATGTAACACAGTGGTCAGTATATTTGTGCATCTACATATATCTAAACAGAAAAAGGTACAGTCAAAATACAGTATTATAATCTTCTGGGACCACCATCATATATACAGCCTGATGTTCACTGAAGCATCATTATACAGCATACAATTGTGTGTATAAGTGTGTTTGTATATATGCATATTCTTCATAATGATGTTTGCCCCATTTGGGTACATAAATAAAATACTCATAAGTGTAATGTATCTGGTAATTGTGGCTGTCAGGATGAAAATGTGTCCTTTGTCAATTTGATGCTTTTTGGCCTAGGTTTTACTTTGTCTGATATCAAGATTGCTACTCACGTAATATTGTTGTATCTTTTTGGCCAGATACATCGTTCATGGTTTGTTTGCTTTGTTTCATTTTAGCTTTTCAGAATCACTTGTTTTAGTACAACATATAATTCCGTCTTGATATATAAGACAAACTGAAAGTTTTTTGTTTTGATAGGTTAATTAAGCCCATTCATATGTGGCCAATACGTCTGGTCATATTCTTTATGACTTAACACATTAAAAATAATTTTGAGATTTTTTCTAGTAGTTACTTAGTACCTATACCAATTCTATTGCTCCCAGTCCCCTATTTTCTTATTTAACTTCTTGTAATTTGATATAACTGCTCATATTCATATTCTTTAACTCTTTAACTTCTTTAATTCTTTAACTACTTTTTACACAATCAATATTAACTTATTGCTTATTTTCTCCTCTTTCACTCTCCCTTTTCTTCTCTTTTCTTTTAGTAAGATTATTATTACTTTGTCACAACATATATTATTCATATATTAGTCTTTCATGCTGTCTAAATTTATTCACTACCAGAGTTTTGTTATAGTTCTCCTAATCATTCATTGATTGAAATATCATCTTACAGTAGTTAGCTCAAGTTGAGTCTGTGGATACAGAACCCCCTAGTTTCTTATATGTTGAAGGTTTAACACATCACTACCAGTAAGCAGCATTAAGGACAGCTTTATAAAATATAAAATTCTTAGTTCATGATTTCTTTCACTGTCATTTAAAATACTTTTGTGTTTTGCCTTTATATGAATGTTTCTTTAACAATACTGATTCTCAACCTAATTCTTTCACTTTGCATATCATTTGATTTTGGTTTTGGCCTAGAGTTACAGAGATAAATCCTTTTTAATCTTAGAAATGTGATATCTTAATTAACCATAATTTGTAAGTGTTCATTCTGGGTTGAGAGTCTCAGGGAACTATAACGATGTCAATGAGTAATTCCAGCTTTTTTTTTCCCTCTCCTGGAAATTTTTCTTCAATTGTAGTTTTAAATATTCTAGTTTTCTCCTTCATTTTGATTTTCTTCTGTCTTGCTTTCCTTCTACAAGAATTTCAATAATATGAATGCTACTTTTTTCTTCATCAGTCATTCATTCCAAATGCTTTATCTCTGACCATTTCTTATTCTTATTATTTTTTCCTGTTATGTTCTTTGAGTTGCCCCCTTGCACTTTTAAAATCTCAATTATTAAAAAGATTATTAAATCTTTATGTAAGTTTATTGTCCCTTGGGGAACTTATAATTTATTCTTCATTTATGAGATAATGTCTTCTTCATTTGTTTATTTCCTGAGTTCAATCAACCGTCTTTTCATTTGTATTATTAATTTTCTATTTCTGTTTCTGTTTTTAGTTTTTGAATTTCTAAATCAAAATATTATTTATTTTCTATTTCTGTTTCTGTTTTTAGTTTTTTAATTTCTCCCATGTTTTAGAGAAATTGAACACTGACCTTGATCATTAATTTCAATTGAAGTGTTTTCTTCTACTATTCTTCTGCTTTATTGTTGTTTTCCACAGGAAATTATCCTCAGCGATGTCAACTGAATTTCTTTTTCTGATTTTTTTGCATTATCTCTGTGTTCATTGTTCAACCTTTTCATGTGTGTGTGGCAGTTGAGTGTGTTACATGAACCCTCATTTAGTGAAGCACTATTCCTTCAATATAGAAATGCCCCAGGTAATTTAGTGAATTTTAGTTTATTTGCTTGTTTGTTTGTTTGTTTGGAGGGACGAAGGAGCATATTGGATGTCTTCTAATTCACTGGATTCTCTTTTGTTTACGGGGACCTGACATGTTTTTCTTTCTGTTTCTTTTCATTACCCAATTACCAAGAGTGCTTCTCTTCTCTTCTTATACTTTTTTTCTTCTCCAGAAGCTGTGAGTTGTGAAGACTACCTTTTCAAGCCAGGCATATTTTAAATACTTTCTCTGTTAACTATTATCTAGTCTACCTAGATATCTTTTTTTTTTTTTAAGTATGATTAACTTCAGGGTAGAATTAGTCTTTCTGGCAGAGCTTTTAGATAAACTTTAGAATGTATTGCTAGCTGCTTTATTCTCTTACTTGCAGTGTTTCTCTCTGTTTTTTTCTGACCACAAAGCTTTGCAGTAGAATGGGAAATGGGGCAGAAGTATGTTTGGGGATTTTTTTTTTTTTTTTTTTTTTTGGTTTAAGTTGAGGTATGCTCTGTTTTCTACTTTCTTTAGGGTGTGATTTTTGAGTAGTTTTATTTCTTTCCCTTCTTGTTCCATACTGCTTTTGGGAAAAATAACATTATTTTGAGTCAGATACCGAGGCTGCAGTCATTTTCTTAATCTGCTCATAAATCTGTTGCAGAAATTTTTAATATAACTTACCAAGGAAGGCATCTAGGCTTAGTATTTTCTTTGTGGAAAAGTTTTTAATTATGAATTCATTTGTTTTTTCATTAAATGTATTGCTATTTAGATTTCCTTGAGTCAGTTTGTAATTTGTGTATTTTGAGGAAATTTTCATTTCACTTACTTTGTGGAATTTTTTCACATAATATTTTCTATGATATCTACTTTTGGTATCTGCAGGCTCTTAAAACTGAAATTCTTTCATTATTCATGTAGACAGTCTGTATTTTCTGTATGATACTTTTGACGAATCTAACTAGGTAGAATTTAGCAATTTTATTGATCTGTCCAAAGTACTCAATTTGAGTTTCTTTTTCTCTACACTGTGCCTATTTTCTATTAAATTGACTCCTCTCTTAATTTCATTTTTACTTAATTTTTCTTACTTTATACTTAATTTTCTCTTACTCTCTAGATTTTTTCTAAGAATAAGCTCAAAGCATTGATTTTTAAAATGTATTTTGTAAATATAAATATTTAAAGCTTTAAATTTCCTTTAATCACTTCTTCATTGACATTTCACAAATTTGGTATTTTTTTTTTACTAATTGGTCCAGAATATTTTCTAATTTTCCATGTGATTTCTCTTTTGACCCAGATGTGATTCAAAGTAAGTTATTTCTTGATTCAGGAAGAATCTATTCTTACACATCTGAGATTCTGCTTCACACTCCAAGAGATATCTTGGCAGCAAGAGACATAGGTAGGGAAACTCACCATGCCACTCCCTGCACCAAAACTCACACATAAAATGGGGTGCTGAAATCTATTCCATACTCTCAGAGAGCACTGGTAGGAACCAGTAGAAAATCAGTAGCATGAGATAAACCAAGCAGACCAAAATAACATTTCAACAACTCTGAAAATTTTGAACCATAGCCTATCAGAGTAAATCAAGACCCATGTGCTAACCTAAACAAAGGTGAATACATGCTCAAAAAACTAATGAAATAGAGCCAAGGTTATAGTAAAACACAAAATTTCTATCATACTAGAAACCAAAAATTAAAAAAAATTATAAGTTGAGTGATAAAAGATACTTACAAATCATTCTATTATAAAGACACATGCACACATATGTTTATTGCAGCACTGTTCACAATAGCAAAGACTTGGAACCAACCCAAATGCCCATCAATAACAGACTAGATAAAGAAAATGTGGCACATATACACTATGGAATACTATGCAGCCATAAAAAAGATGAGTTTATGTTCTTTGCAGGGACACAAAAGGAAAAGTACTCCTTATTCAGTAAATGGTGCTGGGATAAATTGCTAGCCATAAGCAGAAGATTGAAACTGGATCAATTTCTTTCACCCTGTTCAAAAAATAACTCAAGATGGACTAAAAATTTAAATTTGAGATCTCAATCTTAAAAGATAACCTAGAAAATACTCTTTTCAACATTGGCCTTAACAAAAAAATTTTTGCTAAGTCTCCAAAATCAATTGTAACAAAAGCAAAAACTGACAAGTGGGACCTACGTAAACAAAAAGCTTCTGTTCTGCACAGCAAAATAAATTATCAATAAACTGATAACCAGTAGAATGGGAGAAAATATTCACAAACTAGACATCTGATAAAAGTTTAAATGTCCAGAATCTATAAGGAACTTAAATTAACAACCAAAAAAAAAACTCTGTTACAAACGAGAAAAAGCCATGAGCAAACACTCATCAAAAGAAGACATAGAGGTGGCCAAGAAACATGAAAAAATGCTCATCATCACTAATCATTAGAGAAATGCAAGTCAAAACCACAATGAGATACCATCTCACACACGTCAAAATAGCTATTATAAAAAGTAAAAAAAATTAAAATAAAAGATGCTAGGAAGGCTGTGGAGAAAAGCAAAAACTTATATACTGTTGGTGGGAATGTAAATTAGTTCAGCCACTGAGGAAAGCAGTTTGGAGACTTCTCAAAGAATTTGGAGTTTGTTTGTTGGCTGCATAAATGTCTTCTTTTGAGAAGTGTCTCTTCATATCCTTTGCCCACTTTTTGATG